>APFE031055936.1:15630-28944 GCA_000404065.3 Pinus taeda | reverse complement strand
CCTAAGGTGTCAGCCCCACTGAGATGTTGGGCCTTTAATTCATTCATCAGGTGAATATTGAACTTGGCTGTCATGGGCATGGAGTCTAACATCTGGTAATCTTTATCACCTAGGGCTTTCCACTCCAGCTCTCTGTGTGGGGCGTTTAGAGGTTGAACATTCAGGACTATTGGTGTCTCCATGGCTCAACAGTAGTTATGACTCGGTGCTGAACTGGTTTTAGTGGGCAGGAGACCACAGAGGGCTAATTTTGTAGAAGTGAAGCCAATTGTAAGGTTAAATGAGGCAACTATGGTGACAATGGTGCTGAATGCTCAATAAGAGCCAATTGAGGGATTGCAGGAGCTGGCAACTCTGTTTTCTTTGTGAATTATGCTTTTTAAGTTTACAGTCCAAGAATGCGCGGAAAAAGTGGGAATTTGGGGAAGGGTGACTGTATATGGGTTTAGCAGGTGAAATTCGACCCTGCACCTATGAGGAATGCTCGTTGTCTGGGGATTTGCTGGTAAAAATAGGTTGTTTTACTCTTGTAAATTTAGTTCTGGAGAAATATGGACATAACGTAGCTCTGAAGGGATGCTCTTGGTAAATACCTGGTGAATTGCCAGCAATGGTGACAAATACAGTCGGGTTGTAGGTGGCAGCGTTCTTTAGGTCGATTTCAGCAGGTTGGTGGTAGATGGACGTAATTTTCATGCATAGGAGAGCAATAGTTCTTTCAGGGAAAATGAGAAAAAACGCGAAAATCGGCTAAAATATGGACTTTTGGGTCATTGGCGCGCTTTTTGGATGACGTCAGCATGACGTCATCAGGTGGGGTCAGGGTCGGGTGACATCAGCATGCCGTCACGGGGTGACGTGGCAGTCTGTGAGTGGTCCACGGGGATTGCATAGGTGGCGGACACGTAGGATCTCTGGCAGTCGGGGGTGCTGACAAGGCGCCAAGTGGAAGTGACGTGGGCGAGCGTGGCGCTGGCGTGGGCAAGAGGTCTTGCAGAGCGGTAAGCGGGTTTTCTCGGACCGCCTTCCATACGGTCGCGGTATTGTCAGAGGGCGCTCCGAGAGAATATAAGGGTGACGCGTGGCAGAGGCCTGACGTCACCCTCTCACAATTTCTCGGAAGGTAACTTTCGGTCGCGGATGCCCATTCGATATGATGTGGGCCATCAGATGGGAAGGCCCAGATCCAACGGTCGACGGATCGATAAGATGCGCGGGTAATATTTGACTGCGGGGAAGGATAAAATATAATTTTTTCTGAAATTCGCGCCTGGCGGAACTTTGGAAAAGTGGGTTTTTTCGGGTTTTTTCAGCGTTACGGGTTAAATGGGTTTTTTTCAAAGGTTTATTCGCAAAGTGAGTTTAAGGTTATTAATTCGAGAAAATCTCGGATTAATCCCAGGATTAATTCTTTGGCGCTCTTTGGGTTGTGCTTAAATTTTTCAGCATTGGAAAACCTTCAAAATCACACATAGAGCTATAATGCTCGGGGAAGGGGATACATAGATTTTTTGGGTTTTTTGCCATGTTTTACATAGTAATAGGGGGAATAGGGGGTATAAGGAGTTACATAATGATAGGTTAGTAGTTAATATGGATGAAGAAGGGGATGGATGAGGGAGGTAGAATACTAAGTCCTTTATATGAAATTAACTTAGTTTTGGGGAAGTAGATCAAAATGAAAAGAATTTTTCTCAAGAAATGTGGCTATTAAAGAAACTAGAACCAACAGAATACTTTGATTTTCTTTGTGTACATGGGTGGCATAGGGATGTAAATTATGAATGTGATAGGGGGTGATTTGGAAGTTAGACATGCTCCATTAGGCTTTTGCAAGACTGCTGCAAGTAGGCCATTTGTACTGGCACCCTGTTTTTACCTTTGCCTTAGGCCAATGCAAGGCCATGAACCAAACTTTCTGCAACCCCCTCTACCTACCCACTCTATTGCCTAGCATTTTTTGTTACTCCAAGGAGGGTGCACTTAGATTTGCAAACCATTTTGTGCCTTTTCTTTTCCTTTGGCTTTCTTTTGATTTTCTATCTAAAGCTACCCTTATTGCTTCCAAGGTCTCAGATTAAACAGTTGGGAACCTTCTTTCACTACCTATCTACTTTACCTGCCAAGATTGAGCTGTTTGGACAGGTTTCTTTCTCTAATCTATAACAAAAATTGAAACATGGCATGAACCAGCTTAGCCTGTTGGATCAGCCATCCAGAAGTAGGGCAGCATCAATCAAAACAAGTATACTTCCTCCACAAGAATATGAGATCTTTGCATCACCAAAGTAGATCATATTGGCACTTCCCTTGCCAATCATGAAAAATGAAACCTATTGGTATAGGTATCTAACAGGACCAATATTTTACTCAATCACCAAACTCTCTGGAACACACATCTGCATAACCTTTAAAATCCTCCACAATCTGTGGATTTAAGAAACCTCCATAGGAATCTTCCAGAGCTTGGGGCAGATCAAAGTGGTACAATGTAACATGTGGTTGAATGCCATGGGACAAAAGCTCATTTATGAGGTTATTATAGTACTTAACTCCCCTTGGATTGATGGGTCCTTTACCATTAGGAATAATCCTGGGCCATGAGATCGAAAATCCATAGGCATCTACTCCCATCGCAGACATTAGATCAATATCCTCGTAACAATGGTATTGATCAACAGCTACATCTCCATTACTTCCATCCGGAGTTTTCCCTTCCCTGTGAGTGAAAGTGTCAAATATTCTTGGCTTCTGACCATATTCTACTACAGATCCTTCATACAGTTGTTCTGTTTGTTTCCCAGGTGTAAGTGTTGCACTTAGGGTGGCACTCCAGATCATGTTGCTCAAATAAAAGTTGTTTTGCTGAAGCATTTAGGTAGACAAATAGACACAGGCTGATGAATTGAAAACCTTGGAAGAGATGTAAGTAAGGATGACAGCAAACGCTAAATGAACATCTATAAATCTTCAAGTAATTCCTCTCTAGGACCATGAGACCAGCAACTGTATACCTTTCAGCAGCAATTTCATTGTCAACAATGCATAGTTCCCTCTGCACAGGATATCTCTTTCAATCAAAGCAGAGAAACGAGCTCGCCATATGTTGAGATGAGGATTAGCAGCATGACAATAAACCTCAAATGCTATGTTCTTCTCTATCACAGTCCAGCCACTGACATCTCCTAGCTTCCTCTGGATCATTCAATACCTGAACTGTTGCACGGATGGTCGACCTTTGAGTCAACCATTCATTCGGTCATATCTTTTGATCTGGGAGCAGGCTTTTGGAGTGCGATATACCGTTGGAAAGCTATTTTCGAGATGCTCCTGATAAACATACTTATGACATGTTTTGTGCTAAATATCATGTGCAAAACATCTAACAAAACCGGACATAGTAAGAACTCATGTTGGTCCGTGGTGACAGACTGCGAATATTGGACTAACATCGGCCTTATTGGGGATAGCAACTCCTTCGAGGTGTCAAGAACACCATAGACCAAGTGCCTTATCCATTGGGCAATACGATCAAATAGCTGCAAACTCAAAACAACTCATACCAATCCAAACATACACATACTGCAACCTGTACATAACAAATACCGGAAATTGAAATGTTGCCTTTGGCAACTTATTTATGTACAAATCTAACCTACTTTGTTGCAAAATTTATAGATCAAGTAATGCTATAATGCCAGATCAACCAATCAAGTAACTGTGACAAGGATGCTACTTGGAAGTGCTTGAACCAGGATGCAAATGTAAATGCTGACAGCCATCCATGCACAAACTAAATTTGGCTGTGTGAAAGACAATCTGACTTATCATTCAAACTGAAAAAATACCCCATATATGCGACAATAGGATCAAAGAAACCAGACTCCGATTGTTGCCCTAACTTCTTAACACAGACCTCCAACTGCAAACTGTCAATGCAAACATCCACGGACATCCCTATTATTTCTTTCTTTAAAGGAGGCGGAGTTTCCAAGAACTTTTCAGGATCTCGGAATTCATATGATTGGATCCGATCATTTAAATATTGAATCTCCTTCTCAAATTTTTCAAGAACTAACTCAAAGAAACCAGTTTTAGCTTTAGGAGGAAACTTCGGAGATCTCAAATATTGAAGCACGATAATGAAAAATACTTCATCTATTTCAATATCCACTAACTAATCTCTAACTTCTTTGAAAGCTTTACAACACACAGGGTTTGCCACATACCCTGTCATTGGTGATTACCATCAATGCTCTTAAATCTGGATTCTTTGGGAGTGAAGTCGCTCTGAACTTTGAAACTTCGGATCTTGAACAATGAAGTCATCAGGTAGATTATTTCAGCCTTAATATGTGTCTAACTATTGTCCACCATCAGCAATCAGATCCGAAACTTGAATGATCTTTCCCGGAGAAGATCTGTCACCTCGTCCCCGGTAACGGCGCCAATATGTTATCACTTAGAATTAGCCTCAAGTCTAAGAAAAGGCAATTTCGATGTAACCACAGACCAAGCTTTCGATCTGGCATCTAGCCCTGCCAGACCAGAGAAGGCTCTCTCTTTGCCAACAAGATGTGGCTGCAATGAATGAAATTTTAGGCTAGCTATGGAGTATGGGAATTTTGTTTGAAAGTTTTGGGTCGAAACAGCAAGAGAAAGGATGATTGGGCTATGGAGTCGATGCCAGTTTCTGCCGGCAAAGTTGGGGCAAAGTAAGTGCCATGTTCAGCCAAATAGAAGATTGCAAATGTGAGAAGAATAGAAGGGAGAAAGCCCGCTTCCTTGCAGGCATCAAACAGGGATGGATCTCTGGGAGTAGCTTTAGATGAACGAGAAACATAGGGTTGCTCAACAGAGCATCTAACCTGTTACCGGGAATAGTGTCCACTCGGAGCTGCTATTCCCACTAAGACTGGTAGCTATCTTAGAAACAAACAAGTAAAGTCTACTTTCGCTTTCCTTTATGAAAATAGATAAGAGTGGAACAAAGGACACAACCTTAGTCTTGTGCTTGGTTCCTTACTTGATTCCTCTCCTTCCTGATAGATCTTTGCCACTTCTTCTTCATCTGCCCAGCTTCAAAGAGCACCTGTGGAATCAAAGCAGCATACTACTATCGAAGAAAAGAGATCTAGATTCATAAATAACACAAGACTAGATATGTGTTAACCATACAAATGCATATATAATCAAACATATAAGAATATGGAGGAAAACTTGAATAGCTTTATTAATATCAAGAAAAGCAAGAGGATTACAACCAATAGCTCTGACCCAGCATCATCCTCTAGCAAGAAAACCCTTCTTCACCTCAAGTAAAGCTTAGATCACCCAACACTATGAAGTTTCATCAGAAAACCAACAACACTTCTCTACAAGATACAAAATTCCAGCCTCTGGATCTCTGTGATGAGGGATCCATATATAAATGATTGTAGGGAGGTGAGTCATCTTTTGGGGTTTTGATTAGTGTCCTCTCTCTGAAATTTCTTGATTCCACTTGGAGACTGATGATCTCTTACTCATCCCTGATCGAAAACAGAGAGGCAAGTGTCAGAGGGGAAGCTTCTGGAAGATTCCATGATATTCCACCTCACAAATTGTCCCTGCCATTTGTCCATTCTCGCCCATCGCACCCTACAGAGGGGCCATTCAGTATGCATCGCACCCTCTGCACTGGGTATTCAGTATGGTCCAGTTTTGACCATTACTAAGCAGTTTTTAGTGGAGAACTTTTGGGAGATGATGTAATCAGATGACCTTGTTCCTTTAGGTAGTGAAGCAACACTTTTAGGGACATAGGAGCCCTCAGTTTGTGGACATTTATGATTGGGGTTGCAATGCCCAAAAATGTCTATAACATAACCAAGGATGAATTCTGCAAAGACAACCACTACATCTAACAGCAAAATCATCATGAAAGGAGCATCATAGGGGATGGATTCCTAACATATCACTTAGATAATGTTGTAACAAGGCAGAAAAATGAAATATGTAAGTGAATTATAGGAAAAACATACTGAACAATAGCACCGTGATGGATCCCAGGTCTAAAGGGCAGAAAACTGCTTTATTAAAATGATATTCAGGAAATTTTACACAGCGCCAAGCAGTCTCTCTACTGCCGAAATCGAACCCTTACATCTTCAAACTAAACCTATTTATAATATTACATATTAATTATTGATTCCTAAACATAGGAATCAAAATAATTAAAATAGAAAAAACAAACAAAAATCAAAATATGTTTTTATGCGGTCAATTTACCTAAATTAAATTAGAACAAAATAACCTAATTAAATCTCAAAAATAAAAAGGAACAATTAATTTGCTGCCACAAGTCGAATTGCCAAAGTCCGTTGTGCAACATCGCTGGAAATCAAGGATAATCTGGGATGTTGATCAACTCATCCTCCACTTGCGCCCTGTAGATGGCTTGGATGCCCAAAAATCTTTGCCATCTGTTTGTTGACTGGTTTGAACACTGCCACCTCTCCTTTGAAAAATTCAGCGCTGCTGATTTCATGGCGGGGACACTTGCCCTCTGTAATATGTGTTCATTTGTGGGACTACATGGATGGGGTGGTTGTAACCATCAATCAAATGATTGGTGTTTGAGGAGTGGTGAGAGATGGAAAAACGGATGAGGAATCACTCATCACTTGCAGCAAACAGTTTCAATGTCAAACGATGTTTATGTCCATCAAAGCGATCGAGTAGCTATGGTCACCACTAAGGTCACATGTGGCCAAGCCTCCACAAAGAAATTATGCTTTTGCTCTTCCTTATCACCAGGATACAGTGCTTTGAAGACACAAAGACACGGGCCATCTCCACCCATAGGCATAGCATTCCATGTCTTTTGGCATTCCTTTACATGCAACGCTAAACCAAGGAGCGCAACGCCATAGCCAGATTAGCTTGACTTTCAATTTTATTTTAACTTGACTTCAAATTTTGACTTGTGTGTGTTATTGATGCAGGGGCGCTAAGTTGGGCCTTTGTCTGTTAGCTGGCTTGCAATTCGAGGAGGCAAAACTACTTCCAGATCTTGGCACTGTTCAGGAGTTAAAGAATCTGGGAACTCTATAGAAAAATGAATGTACATATTACCCTTCATGAATGGTCACTGGTAAACAGGCATTCCTTCATCATTAATAGCCTTAAACTGACCTCGCTTAACAACTTCACTGGGACTAGATTTAATAAGCAGTTTCTGACCATCTAGATGGATCAATATAAACTGAAACCCACACAATGCCTCTGTCAATAATAAAGTATGCTCAACGAAAAGATCATCTCCCTTTATCTTGAATTTGGGATGCTCCCTTTGTTGAACTAGAAATACAATGTCACCAGTAACTATGTCGGGCACTTCATCTGCTTCCCCTTGGAAAGTGATCCTCTGACCATTTTGCATTCCCGTCTCAATTGTGACCTCGAGCATTTTCTTATCGGGTAAGACTTTTTCACCCTTGCATTGTGGGCACAGAACATTTTGAAATGGTGACAACTTCTTTAATATCCAATTGTAAAGGTCCTCCAATGATACATTCAAGGGGTGAACAACTTCTTCACCTCTCCTTTGCCTTCGGGTTCCCCTGCTGCTACCACCTCCAAAAGGATTTCCACTGAATAAGGACTAGAATATGTCATATGGATCATGACCGCCACCACCACCCTTTCCTTATTGCTGCCAGCACATACTGAAGGACATGTTGATGGAGATCCATCCTGAATTGGTCATTCAAAGCCTCAGAAAGGGGAATAGAAGAATTATTAGGCTCTGAAAATCCATTTTCATGCACAATAATAAGACTATTATGGGAACGGTCCTCAATATATGCAAGCACTGCCTGCATGCTTTGTGGTACAACTGGCATTCCAAACAATGATCCATTGTCACTGAGGGGAATTCCATCTCATTCCACTACAATTCCAGTGGAAATATCTTGAGCGTAGTCTCTTGACATAAGTTAGCCTTTTCTTGGAACATCAAAACAATACATGGTAACATAGTGATTGACACCAATGAAGTCCAATGAACCTTGTAACTTTTGAGCCTATTCTTTTGTAAATGAAGGTAATCGAGAACCCATTATATTCCTCATGCTCCCTGGATAGTCTCCAGAAACTAATGAGTCTAAAAACCAGCTCACCATAAAATCATTTGCTCTTTGAGTAGCAGCCACATCTGTGGATTTATTAGTAAGAGGTATCATCCAATTTACGAAAATTATTAATCCAATCCATCCCTTCGGCTTTGCCTGATAGGTTTTATTGTACAGCTCCACAGCAACTATATGTGATAGCAAAACATGGTGACCAACAATATAAGGCTCAACAGTTGAGTTTCCAGCAGTACAATTTCCAAATGGTTGGGAGCATCGTTGAGGTGGGGAAAAGCCTTGATCATATCCTGTAGTGGCAAATATATTGGGCTCATTGAAAGTGGACCAATATTTTACTCGATCACCAAACTCTCTGGAACACACATCTAAATAACCTTTAAAATCCTCCATAATCTGTGGATTTAAGAAACCTCCATAGGAATCTTCCAGAGCTTGGGGCAAATCAAAGTGGTACAATGTAACATGTGGTTGAATGCCATGGGACAAAAGCTCATTTATGAGGTTATTATAGCAGTGGACGCCCTTTGGATTGATGGGTCCTTCACCATCAGGAATAAGCCTAGGCCATGAGATTGAAAATCTATAGGCATCTACTCCCATCGCAGACATTAAATCAATATCCTCCTTGTAACGATGGTATTGATCAACAGCTACATCTCCATTACTTCCATCTGGAGTAGTCCCTTCCCTGTGAGTGAAACTGTCAAAGATGCTTGGCTTCCAGCCATCTTTTTCTGCAACTCCTTAATACGATTGTTCTATTTGTTTCCCAGGTGTAAGTATTGCACGTAGGGCGGCACTCCAGATCATGTTGCTCAAATAAAAGTTGTTTTGCTGAAGCATTTTAGGTAGGCAAATAGACACAAGCTAATGAATTGAAAAGCTTGGAAGAGATCTAAGTAAGGATGACAGCAAACACTAAATGAACATCTATAAATCTTCAAGTAATTCCTCTCTAGGACCATGAGACCAGTAACTATATACCTTTCACCAGCGATTTCACTGTCAACAATGCATAGTGCCCTCCACACAGGATATCTCTTTCAATCAAAGCAAAGAAACGAGCTCGCCATATGTTGAGATGAATATTAGCAGCATGACAATAGACCTCAAATGCTATGTTCTTCTCTATCACAGTCCAACCACTGACATCTCCTAGCTTCCTCTAGATCATTCAATACCTGAACTGCTGCACGGGAGGCTGACCTTTGAGACAACCATTCATTCGGTCATATCTTTTGATCCAGGAGCTGGTTCTTGGAGTGTGATATACCGTTGGAAAGCTCTTTCTGAGCTGCTCCTAATAAACATACTTATGACATGTTTTGTGTTAAATATCATGTGCAAAACATCTAACAAAACCGGACATAGTAAGAGAACATGTTGATCCGTGGTGACAGACAGCGAAGACTGGACTAACAACGAGAACGATTTTTTATTGTGCCCTGTGCCTCCGGTAAATAATGTCATCTTCTTGATAGACGACATGTAAAACTTAGCACGGCCCCTGATGAGCCCCAAATTGGGTAACATATTGGGCTCATTTTGCCTAATTATCCTTGTTCAATCCTTGTTCAATCCTTCATTTTTCATAGCTTATGCATTATTTTTTAGTATGTTTATGTCATTTGTACAAATAAGGGTGGTCACTCATCCTAGGTGGCTAACACGTGCTTATTTCAGGTTTTTTGACACATGTTGGAGCAAAATCGAGCAATCATGGGCTAGAAGACAGCCAAGCTTGAGGTGAGGATTTGTAGGGGGGTTGTCTATGACATTAAATAGCCCTTCCTTGGGATCTTCACCCCCAAACTCCGAGCTCAAAGGCCAACAAAACCGGATCTAGAAGGCAGCCAAGCAGATTTTGGAAGGGACTGTCTATTAACAGTTTGGCTAGCCAAGTCCCATAGATTTAGGAGGCTAGCTAGGGCCCTCGTGGTGTATAAATGATAAGGCCTCAGCCTTCGTAAGGGACTTTTGAAACCATTGCATTTCTTTTGCACTATAGTGTTGTCAGCTTTAGCTTGTTCTCGTGTAGGCATTTTGGCATAACTTTTAACTTATGACTATTTTTTGGATAATGATAAGCAGTTCGATTTTATATCAACTTTGAGTTTTTTATAGGAATCGTATCTCTCAAGGTTGGACCCAACCTGAGAGCCTAGGGTCTCCTTTATGTACTGTTATCTTTCCTTTATGCATCGTTGTTTTCCTTTTATGCATTTGCAACCGTATTTCTGTTAGGCAGATTTAGTTGTGTTGATTAACTAGGTCACTGTTTATGAATAGAATTGCTTCAGATGTTTAGAATAGATTGGTAGGATAATAATAGGGAAAAAAGCTCCAGAAAAGGGTTAACAACACTTTTAGTTTCACCTCTTCCTTATTGGATCAGGGGCTGGAATTGAAGTAACCGTGTTGTCCCAAACAAAAACACTAGTTTGCTTTACCATGCAATCCTTAGTGTACTATTTTCATTTGCAGAAGTTGGTTATGTGTTCAGATCTCTGAAATGTTTCATTTCATAGTTGATATATAAGGTTCTATTTCAAATAAAGATGTTGTTCATTCATTTTATTGTTAGTTAGATTAGATTAGCTGGGACTTTGATTACTTGCAAGACTTTTTTGATTCAATTGAATGTACACAGTGTAGGGCATCTCTACCACTCTTTCATCCACCTAAGCTTCATCAGAGCCATCTGTTCCATCCCCTAGCCTTCTACACCTTCTCACCACTCCATCCACCAGTCACTGGGCCACTTCAGACCCCTATCCTACCTCCATATCCATTCATGAATCTTCCCTCACTCACCCATCCTCTAAAATCCAATTTTTAAACATCCTGTAGAAATTTCTGAACATCCTGTAGAAATTCCTGAACATCCTGTAGAACCCTTGCAGACTTCCTGTAGAAGCTCACAAATAAGGTTTCTTGACAACCAAACTTTATGAAACTCTCTGAAAGGGTGTTAGGGACTCCTTAGACCCTCTCTAGACCTTCCCAACCTGTTCCAAGCATTTCTTCTCCTTGATCCACCCCTGCACAGTAAAGAACAGTGAAAGCATATGCATGATGAAACTGACAACTTAATCAAAAAATACAAAAAGATGTTTTCTTAGGACAGAGGTAGTCTAGATACATGTATTTCACCTTCATAGAAGTAATGGCATCCCTTTAAATAGTTTGCATTCTCATCTTTGCATCAGTAGGACTAGCTGGTAGAATTAGGGTTTGCTAGGGTTTGCGCTTTCCTTCAGTTTTCCAATCGTTTTTTCGCAAATAGATTAGCTTTCTTCGAGTTAGCTTTCATCCATCAATTAAAAAGCTTCTTCTAAGAGCTCATAGAAGTTGGCTTAAGCTCCTAGCGGACTTGTGCTAGCTGACCAAGTGACGGCTGCGGCAAGAGCTAGTACTTGTGCACACAACACCGTCACTTCCAAGTTTGTTACGAACTACCAGGTTGATAAAAGTAAAGAAGGGAGTCCCAGGAGTTGCAACATTATTGCTGCAATACTGGAGCCCACCATCTTTTTGGCGCCGTTGTCGGGGAAGTGTCAGAGTATTGGTGATTGTTGCTTTTCTTCTATTTTCTCCTACAACCTTCTGCTAAGTAGTTTATTTCATTCCCATTCTGCAATTTCATTTTCACAAAAGTAGAGTAGACATTTCCTGCTTTCATAGATTAGCATTTCAATTTTGCAAGTGTAGCTTAGCATTTCAATTCTGCAAGTGTAGCTTAGCATTTCGATTCCACAATTTCAATTCTGCAAGCGTAGCTTAGCATTTCAATTCCGCAATTTCAATTCTGCAAAGTAGATTAGTCCTTTCCTGCTTTCATTTCAATTCCGCATTTTCATTTCAACAAGATAGTTAGTTGCACTTCAATCTATTTTAGTTTTGCAGGTACTAGCAGAAAAAAAAGCAAAAGCAATCAAAAGCATTTCCATTTCATGCCTCGTAGGAACAGAGATAAAACCGACAAATTCTTACCCAACACCCCCACCACATCACTGAGCCAACCTTCTCTCTTCTCCGGTGACAGTGAGCTAGAAGAACCTATAGGTGAACCTCCTGAGATATACGAAGATCCTATAACAAAAGAAGAGTTAGAGAACAATCCATCTGAAGCCATGGCTGAAAACCGAAACGGTAGAAGAGAAGATGAGAGAATAGAAGGTGCCTTTTCCCATTCGAGAGATCAATGGAGACATGAAAATGAAAAACATAAGCCCCTCCGCTTTACCTCACTTCCATGGATTAACTACTGAAGACCCTGATACCTTCCTTTTTGAGTTTGCTGTCCTTTGTCGAACTTATGACTATGCTGAGGACGAGCAAAAGTTGAAACTCTTTCCCTCTACCCCCAAGGACGCAGCATTACGCTGGTTCATGGGGTTACCTGGAAACAGTATCACCACTTGGGCTCAGATGCAACAAGCTTTCAGTGCCAAATACCAGGACTACTATAGATCCAAGGAAACTAAGGGAGAAATCTTTCGGATGACCATGGGAAGCGATGAGTCTTTAGAAGACTACGAGGAAAGGTTCCAACTCAGTTATAAACGGGCCAGGTGCACACTTGACCCAGAATCTCTGAAGCTGGTTCTGCTCCGAGGAGTTCCTGAAGACCTTCTGGACACCCTTAACATGTTGGTTGGAGGAGACATCTACCAACTACCTTATGAGGACATAAAGACCGTGTTTAGAAACCATTCTAGGGCGGCCCGGAAGAGAGGTAGGGGGAATCATCTTTCAACTAATACCACTTTCTCCAAGCATGAGTTTGCTAACCAGATGGAAGACCTCAAGAGTGAGATGAGACAGCCTATTGCCATGCAACTTGATACCTTCCGAATTCAGCAAAAGAAAGAGGATGCTGAGAGGGCTTTGGCCATTTTTTGTCCTAGATGCACGAGGAAGCATCCCAAGAATGAATGCCCATTGCACTCAGTAGAGGTATGTTTCGTTTGTGAGGAAGACCACCCCACGAACCAATGCCCTACCTTGCTTGGATTTAAAGCCATGTACCTAGGGACTGAGGTGGCTACTGAACCTCTCTACTTCCTCAACCAAAGGAGGCCACATGGACTCAGACCTTACCAGCAGGGGATGCAAGGGACATCCCAAGATTATTATAACCCCAACCAATCCGCTCATATACCTTCTTGGGGCCCCC
>APFE031055933.1:0-11348 GCA_000404065.3 Pinus taeda | reverse complement strand
TATACTAAACATTATCTTTATTTAATTCATGTTATTACTATATTGTTTGTCTGTTTTATGTTTTGTGTTTTACTATATTGTAACACTATTTTGTGACACTATTATACTAATCATTATCATTAGTAAATTTATGTTATCACTATATTAGTAATTTCAATTCATGTTATTACTATATTGTTTGTTTGTTTTATGTTTTATGTTCTAATTCATCATTATCATACATGTATTTCTTATTTCAGTTTAAGACGCCTGTATATTTCTCTCAAAGTCTATAATCTATACGTTTGTAAATTCTAGTAGAGGAATAGGCTATAAAAATAAAACAAAACTTCAGGTTCATGAATGACTTGGTTGTTATGGTCTATCCAGAGTCATGTTCTACAATTTTTCTTCTTTTTAAGAATAAAAGGTAGAACAATTCTCTCTGTTTGATCTTTATCCCATATTCACAACCTGCATAAGCAATTTGAAGAAATTCTAAAAAAATACTTAGATACTTAGACGTTTCCTTTCGTTTAGTTAGTTTTTTGTTTCTTAGAAGATCTCTCCATCCAACCATGAGTCTGGTTATGATTTCCAAAGCCTCCCCTGATCTCTTCTTCTCTAAACACTAGCATACACTAGGTGGATTGAGTAATTTTGAATCCTCATGACAATAGTTCGGTTTCGATTTTTTAACCTTCTCGGGTTGTGTCCAAGGCTCCCACTGGTTTGTTTCACCTAGCTCAAGGAGGTTCTCTTTATTACTTGGCATCTCTTGCCTTCTCAATCCCCTTCCTTTTCTTTCCCAAGGCCTTCTCGAATCTCTCCTCTTGGGGGAAAGGGTGTGTAACAACCAATAACTGTCTTAGGAGGTTTATGTAACCAAATTTTTGTTTCTAGAAATATATCTATTTATTTCAGATATCATTCTAAAGTCACTTGGAAAATTTAGTCATGATTTCCTTGATGTTTCTGTTGGAACATAATATGACAATGAAATATAAAAGTAAAACAATAATCAGTACTATAACATGTAAATGTCATTCAGGGTGTCACATATAACCCCTATTATGAGGAACACCATCCCTAGTGTTCATTATAACTCATAAAAATAAAGCATGATAAGCCTTACAGATAATATCCTCGTCTTCCAAGGTAGCCTCCCCTTGGCCATAGTGCTTCCATTACACTTTAACCTAGGTGATGACTCGTCTATGTAATGTTGTTTCTCTGTGATAGAGAATACAAAGAGGATCTTCTAGGAATTTTCCTTTTGGTTCAACCTGCCCACCATGATGAATTATTATCATTTTATTTTGAAACTTGATACATATATATATATATATACATATTTGTATGCACACGATTTTAATTCACTACTTAAATTACTTGTACATTGTCCCAGTTAATTATATGCTTAGAATAGTACAAATACTTTTTTAGTAGAGAGACATGAAAGACTTTGTGAATGTGGATATGGCTTGGTAGCAAAATTTTGTATGCTATTGGCCCAATTCATTCCAATATTTGAAAGGAACCACAGTACCCAGGTGCTAATTTAGCACATCTGCTCCACTATAGAGTGCATTTCATTATCTTGATTCATAAATATACATGATCCTCTTACTTAAATTCTTTGTATATTATTTTGTTATCTATATAAGATTTTTACCTATTCATAGAAGCTTTCAAATCATGACCAACCTTTTCAACTGTTTGCTCCATTTCGGTTAGCATGTCAGGACCTAATGCCAATTTGTTGACAAGGCTGCCCTAGTCCATGGGTATCCTACATTTCCTCCCATACAATACCTCAAAGTGGATCATTCCTAAGGAGTCATGGTATCCATTGTTATAATAAAATTCAATCAAATGGAGGTAATCCTCCCATTTACTTGAATGTTGCATCACAAGCATTCTTAACATATCTTCCAATACCTGGTTGGATCCCTCAGTCTACCCATCCTTTTGAGGGTGATAGGCTATGCTAAATTCAATTTGTGTACCCAAACTAGAGAAAAGATTCTTTCAAAATGAAGATGTAAACTTGAAATCCCAATTAGATATTACCACTTTGGGTATCCCATGTAACCTGAATATTTATTTCATAAATATATAAGAAATTTGAATAGATTTATAGGTGGATTTAATTGGTATAAAATAAAAGATCTTTTTTAATTTGTCAACTACAACCATAATAGGGTCATTTTTCTTCTTGGTTCTGGCCAGACCTATAATAAAGTCCGACGTGATTGTTTCCTGCTTCCATTCACGAATAGGCAAGGGGTGGTAACCTAGTGGGATGTTGATGTTCCACTTTCACTTGCTGACTAACTACCATTACAAATCATATGAATTTACAGTGGCAGGATGCTACAGTCTAGTTCCTAGTGATGGAGGCAACCTAATGTCACAGTGGACATGCTTATTCATACAAGCAGTATCCGTTCAAAGTGGTCCAATTTCTCTTATAAGAGACATTGTCCCTTCAACAGTATTATGCTAATCATTATCACTATTTAATTTATGTTATTACTATATTAATAATTTTAATTCATATTATTACTATATTGTTTGTTTGTTTGTTTGTTTTATGTTTTACAATTTGGAACGCTATTTTGTAACACTATTATACTAATAATTATCATTATTTAACTCATGTTATTACTATATTTATAATTTTAATTCATGTTATTACTATATTGTTTGTTTGTTTTATGTTTTATTTTTTACTATATTATAGCACTATTTTGTAACACTATTATACTAATCATTATAATTATTTAAATCATGTTATTACTGTATTGTTTGTTTGCTTTATGTTTTATGTTTTACTATATTGTAACACTATTTTGTAACATAATTATACTAATCATTATAATTATTTAATTCATGTTATTACTATATTGTTTGTTTGTTTTATGTTTTATGTTTTACTATTTTGTAACACTATTTTGTAGCACAATTATACTAATCATTATCATTCTTTAACTCATGTTATTACTATATTAATAATTTTATTTCATGTTATTACAATACAGTTTGTTTGTTTTATGTTTTATGTTTTACTATTTTGTAACACTATTATACTAATCATTAACATTATTTAATTCATGTTATTACTATATTCTTTGTTTGTTTTATGTTTTATGATTTAGTATTTTGTAACACTATTATACGAATCATTACCATTATTTAATGTATGTTATTGCTATATTAATAATTTTAATTCATATTATTACTATATTGTTTGTTTGTTTTATGTTTTATGTTTTACTACTTGCAACATTATTTTTAACACTATTATACTTATCATTATCATTATTTAATTCATGTTATTACTATATTAATAATTTTATTTCATGTAATTACTACATTGTTTGTTTGTTTTATGTTTCACTATTTTGTAGCACTATTATACTAATCAAATTTTTTTTTTTGTAAGCTTTGGTAGGACTATCCTATTTTCATGTCCATTACACACCCCGCTACAGGGGAGGGGTAGCCCAAGATTTGAACCCAAGACTTCCGTTTCAGTAAGACTTCATTTCCACGGACACTGCCACTTGAGCTACCCCATGTGGACACTATTATACTAATCATTAACATTATTAAATTCATGTTATTACTATATAGTTTGTTTTTTTTATGTTTTACTATTTTGTAACACTATTACACTAATAATTATCATTATTTAATTCATGTTATTAATATATTCTTTGTTTGTTTTATCTTTTATGTTAACCTATTTTGTAACTCAATTTCGTAACGCTATTATAATTATCATTATCATTATTTAATTCATATTATTACTATATTAATAATTTTAATTCATGTTATTATTATATTCTTTGTCTCTTTATGTTTTATGTTTTACTATATTGTAACACTATTTTGTAACACTATTATACTAATCATTATCATTATTTAATTCAAGTTATTACTATATTAATAATTTTAATTCATGTTATTACTATATATATTATGTTTTATGCTTTACTATTTTGTAACACTATTATACTAATAATTATCATTATTTAATTCATGTTATTATTATATTGTTTATTTGTTTTATGTTTGATGTTTTACTATTTTGTATCACTATTATACTAATCATTTTTTTTGTAAGCTGAGGAGTTACCATTTTCTATTAACAAAGTTGAAACCACTACAATCTTAAGGTGGTCTCAACCCGCCCTGAGGGGAAACCAGGTTTCTTGACCACCTGTAGTTTTTAACAGCTAACCAAAAATAGAAAGTTTTCAGTCTATCTTTCCATGCTTTATATACATCAGCCTTATATCCGCAACTATTGTCATATGATTGCAAATAAAAATTAACAGAGATCCTACACATAACTAATCAAAACTAAGAACTACACTTTTTAAAAACTCAAAAAACATGACTTTTCTTCACTGGTTCCCTGCATCTTCTTGCTGCTCCTTCTCCTTCTTGATTACCAAGCCACTCACCTGTAGCTGTTGCTGAATTTCTTCCAGCCTCTTATCCTGCATGAGTAGGGTGATTTGAATGTTCCTCGGCTCCTTTTTCAGATTTTGGATCCCCTGTGATAATTCTGCCATTTCCAAGGCTATCTGCTCCATAGCCTTGGACATAAGCCTCTTCATTACCCAATATACATGCAGAGATTGTTTATATAATGTCATACGACCACGGGTATGTCCTGGATCCGGCAGAAGATACACCCAATCCTCCATTTCCTCCTCGGACTGGGCCTGTATTGCCTCCTCCTCCCAATGCTTAATTATCCTTTTGATTTTTAGGTTTTTCTTCTCACTATAGGCTCTCTCAGCTACCTATAATTTCTTCCCAATAGTTTTTCTTCCCTTCCTACTTGCCCCTTCTACGCTGGTCTCCCCGTCTTCCACCGTGCCTTCTCTGCAGCATTGTCCTCGCCTGCTTCTTCCCTCTGCTACTCCCCGTCTCCTCTGGCCTACCCTGCCTCATCGACCTCGCCCTCTAATCCATCTTCCACTCTCTTCCTCAGCTTCTCGATCCTGAATTCCTCTGGCTTCCTCTGTTCCTCGCTTCATGGTCCTGCTCCTCGCGTTTCTCCCATTCCATCCGTGTTTTCTAGTCTCCTGTTCGTCCTTCGCCTTTTCCACTTCGACATCTTCGCTCCTGCTCTATGAATCATCATACACAGGTATGAAAAATTGTTCTGTATCCCCCTCCATTATTCCTTTACCCTTCACATCCTGGTTTCCTCGTCCCTAGTTCCCTTCTCCTACCCTGCTCCTCATTCATCTACCTGCAGTCATACTACCATCTGCCGCCATTCTTTCCTTGCGTCTTTGTTTCCTTCTCTGCGTCCCTATTCTTTCGATTCGTCTCCTGAATTCTCCCTCTCCCCCAACAGTATACGACAAATTGTCGCCACCCTCACCCATTCCTCTGCATGCAATTTTCCTCGTTCCTCTTCGCCAAACTTTCTCCCTTATGCCTCCCCTCCTTCTTCGCTTATAGCTTACCTCCCTTTCCACTATGTTGTCCCGTTCTCCCATGCCATCATTCCCCTCTCTCTTCTCTGACATACTGACGGATCTACCGACCTCTGTCTGTACCTTGCCGTCCCTTCACCTTGAGAGGAGATCCGTCTCCCCGATCCATTTGCCCGTGGTAATCATTCCCTGAACCCCGCCTGTTCTTACCTGCATGCCACACTGTCGAGCATTAATTGCCCGAATTGCCACCTTTCTCATCCCGATCGAGAGTCTTTTCCTCACTCCTTCAAACTGTGACTGCTTCATTATGATCCTGGGTTATTATGTTTTTTAGTTCTCCCCAACTTTGATACGCTTCCAATGATGGCCAGATCCTGTCCAAACTTCTGGTTGGCTCTTTACTCCTCCAATTAGCCAAAAGGTCCGCAGCCCTGTTCCCGTTGCGTCTGAAGATACCTCCTAGGCCTGCTGGTCCAGGGTTACCTTTAGACGCCCCATCAAAGTTCAGTTCTATGAAATGCTCTCCTGGATATCTGAATTGGTTGGGACTTTGTATTTGAGGGCCACTCCTATTCTCTTTTATGGGCTAAATCATACTAAATTCCATCTTTAAGTTGGAAACTATTCCTCCTTCTCTTGGTTCATTCTCCAGTCCTCCTCTTCCCATGTTTCGGATATAACTATTTCTTTGATCGATTTTCAATCCTCCTCCCAAATTCTTTCAGGTTGACAACTTTGGCCCCTGAAGATCCTCCTGTTACGTTCTTTCCAAAGGAATCATATTACGAAGCCTACCGATAATTTCCATATTCTTCTTATTACTCTGCTGTGAAATTGTCCTTTGCCCCATTGCATTATGGTGTTCTGAATGCTGCTTGGATCTCTCATTATCTTCCCAAAAAGTTCTTTGATCCTCTCCCATAAGTTTCTTGCATAAAGGCATTTGTTTAATATATGTTGTTGATTTTCCTATTCTCTGTTGCATAGACTACATCTCGAGGGCCCATAATAGCCTCTCTTTTGGATTTTATCCCAGGTTAGAATCCGACTCTTACTAACCAGCCATGCGAATATTGTGACTTTTTGGCCACCACTTTCCTTCCCATATTATTCTCCAATCCATTGCTCCATCCTCCCTTTCTTGTTTTGTTGTTATGTAATAGGCTTATTCTACTGTAAAAAAGTTCCTTTCATTGATCTTCCCCACCTGAGAATGTCCATACCTGGTCGAGTTTTAATTTTTCTCAAATCTACTTCTTTAGTGTAAATTATCTCCAGTTCTTGATTTATATTTTCAAACCATTCCTCTGGTTTCCTCCAAGTCCTCCATTTTCCATTGTTCTTTTCATTTTTCCAATAATCCCTAACATAATCCATACCTGCCCTCTTTGCTTCTGTTGAGTTTCTTGTAGGGTTTATATCTCTGACAGTTTATCTCTCTGCTGCCACCTATCCTCCCAAAATTTGGCACTGCTTCCTTCACGGATTTCCCAAAAAGCATGTTTGTTGATCACGTCTCTATTCAGACTTTCCAATTCCCATATAGAGGAATCTTTTGGGACTTCTTCAATTCTCAGTCTGCCCTCTATTGAGTCCGGCATGTTATATTTTTTTACCCTAATTTTTTCCCACACATCATTTCCTCCTTATACCCATCTCCACCATAATTTAGCTCCTAGTATCTTATTCAGCATTTCCGGATCCCTTATACCTAATCCTCCTTCCTCTTTTCTTTTCACCAGGTTTTTCCATGAGACTAAGGCCCATTTCCTCTGTTGTTTAGGTCCCTCCCATAAAAACTTCCCAAATATTTCTTTCAATTTTGTGCACACTCCTTTGGACGTTGCTTTGATGGACAGAGGGTAGATAGGGATCGATTGTAGGACCGATTTTAGCAGGACTATTCTACTGGCTATGTTCAAGGATCTAAATGGCCAGCTTGTCAGTCGGTTCTTTTTTTGATCTATTACACCCTGCCAGCTTTTCATCCGGGTAGGGTTTATGTCCAACTGGTTCCCCAGATACTTGGTTGGGAGATCCTCTTATCTGAAGCCTAAAGTTCTGGTAAGATGAGCCTTGATAGAATCAGGGGTGTTAAATATAAATGTACGTGATTTTTCTTTATTTATCTCCATTCCTGAAGCCTCCATGAAAATTTCAAGTACTCTTTTGATATTCCTTACCTCTTTTATAGAAACCTCTCCAAATAGCATTATGTCGTCTACAAATTGCTGATGTGTTATTGCCAAATTGTTTCCCCATGGTTCTAAGCCTTTAATTCTCTTTTCCCTTTTCTCTCTTTTGATAACTCTCCCTAGCCCTTCAGCTGCCATTATGAATAGAAAAGGAGAGATTGGATCTCCTTGTCTTATTCCCCTTGTTGCATTAAAGGTATTCGATGGGATACCATTTACCAGTATTGAGAAGATCGGCGTTGAGATCATGCTGTAGACCCATTCAATCCATCTCTTTTCGAAATCAAATGCTTCAAGCACAATTCAAAGGTATCTCCAGCTCAAGCGGTCATAGGCCTTTGATAGATCTAGTTTCATCATCATTCCTCGCTGCTTCTTCTGATTTAGGGAATGAATCATCTCCTGTGTAACTACTAGTCCATCAAGTATTTGTCGTCCCTCGATAAAGCCAGTTTGTTCGGGTGAGATGATATTTGGGAGTAAAGGATTTAATATTTTCGCTATCAGGGTAGCTATAATCTTATAAATGACATTGCATAGTGCTATTGGGCGAAATCCTTGTTCATCCTCCGACTTATTACTTTTAGGGATCAGGGTTAGAAAGGTCGAGTTAATACCTGGCCAGATATTTTGCTTCATTCTTGATTTCTCGACTGCTTCTAAGATTTCCTGTCCTAAGAAGTGCCAGCCTGCCTGGTAGAATTCTATTGTATACCCATCGGGCCCTTGAGCCTTGCCTTTTTTCATATTCATAACAACTTCCTCAACCTCTTCCATAGTTGTTGCCCTCATCAGAGCCTTGTTCTGTTCATTTGTTATGAGTCTTGGTATTTCCTTGCAGATATATTCTATTGCTTCTCCTCGTGCCTCATGTGGTTCAGTGAGAATTTCTTTATGGTAATCCACTAGGACTTTTCCAATTCCTCCCTGTTCTATTACCCAGTCCCCCTCCACATTTTTAATTGAAAAGATCTGATTCCTTTGTCTGTTTTGTATCATCGCTTGATGAAAATTTTTTGTATTCCTCTCACCCTCGCGCAACCATTTAATCCTTGACTTTTGCCTCCACAAAATCTCCTCCTGTTTTCTCCTCTCTTCCAGTTGGTTAATTATTCTGCCCTCCTCCTTACTCCTCTCTTCATCCCTTCCTTCCAAAATTATTCTCTGTTGGATATCCTCCATTTCTTTCTCTAATTTTTGTTTTTCCTCCATGATGTTCCCAAACTCCTCTTTGTTCCACTTTTTAATTTTACATTTAATTTCCTTGAGCTTCAATTGAATGGTATGCATTTTTCCTTTCCCTTTAACTCTGCTCTGAGTCCACCATTCTTCCATTTTTCGTAAGAATTCGGGATTTATGAGCCAGAAAGCCTTAAATCTAAATGGTTTCTTACCATTGTTTTTCTTGATATCAATTTCTAGTCGGATCGGCCAATGGTTCGACCCTAGCCCTGGAAGGATTTTCATTTCTATGAATACATCTCGGTTCAATATTTGTTCAGATAATAGGAACCTATATAATCTCGAGGCTATATGGCTTTTTCCTCCCCTCCTATTATTCCATGTAAAGACACCATTAGTTGTGGGAATATCAAATAGTCTATGTTCTGTTATTACCTCATTAAACTCCTCCATGCTATGATCTAGTCATCTTATACCTCCTTTCTTTTCTCCTAGATCGTGAATCAAGTTAAAATCTCCTCCTATTATCCATAGGTTACCGGGGATGATTGGTCTTATTACCTGCATGTTCTTTAGGAAATCCTTCCGTTCCCTGGGTAAGTGGGGGCCATAAACCCCTGAAATAAGAATTCTTTCCTCCATTCCTGTCAACCTAAACATGCCTGTTAATATTCTAGGGAGGCTAATCCAGTTCTCAAAAATTACTTCCTCAGGATTCCATATAATTGCTATGCCCCCGGCTGAACCGACCGCATCTTGAGCCATTACCTCATATTCAGGTCTCATCCTTTTCATTATTTCTTGCAGCTATTGCTGGTTCATTTTTGTTTCCTGAATTAACATTATGTTGGGTTTGTCCTTCTTCAATCTCTCCTTTAAATATCTCTGCTTGCCCTTACTGTTGAGCCCCCTAATATTCCAACCTGTAATTATCATTTATAACTTTTTGATAGTTGTTGAAATACCTCTGATAGAGGTATCACTCTACCTGAATTGACTAGTGTTTCTCCCACTGCTTGAATCGTTTCATTTATTGTTTGTCTGCCTCTGTTCTTGCCCCCTTTTCCATTACCGTCCATTCCCAGGTTTTGATTTCCCTATGATCCCGTTTGATCTATTCCGATCTCTGGAATACTGCCCTTATTCTCTTTGTATTTCTGGAAGGCTTCCTTATATTGTTGTTTCTGTGATTCCGGTATGAATCTTTCATCTAAGTTCTTCCATTCTTGAAGCAGTTTCTTCATTATTCTTTCCTCTTCGGCCCCATTATCTTTTCGATTCTCTGATTCCCTCTGCATTTGTTCCACTATGTTCTCCTAGCTTTCACCCATCTCTACTTCTCCTTCTCTGTTCTGGCTTGTACTTTTTCCTATTGTTTCGATTATGATTTCCTTTGGTGCATTTTCATCATCCTCTTCTGCCTTCTTTCCACCTTCAATTTCTTCTTCCTCATCCTGAAGGACCTGAAACTTGTTCTGGTTTTCAACTGGTATATTCTTTTCCTTTGGTTGTCCTCTCGTTCCCTCCTGCCTTGGTTTTTGCCTTATCTAAACTTCCTTGAAACCATTTTCGCGTATATCCGATCCTTCTACTTTCCTTTTTTCTTCCTTCATAATTCTTGTTACTTCCCCCTCTCTATTCTGTGGGCACTGTCTGTATAGATGTCCGTACTCGTGGCACCTTCTGCACCTGAAGGGAATATGCTCATAATCTATTGGCTGCTTCCATATTTCATCATGGTATTCCACTTCTATATATTCCGGCAAGGGTTCTGCTATGTTCATGTACACACATATCCTAGCGTAGGATGTGTACTTCCCCCTTTTGGTCGACTCTGCCACTTTGACAAAAGCTCCGATCGAGTTTCCAATCCCTTCCAATATATCAGGGTCCCAAAATTCCGTTGGTAACCCATATAATCTGACCCATACGGGTGCTGCCAGTAGTTTCTCAGCATCTAGGTTGTATCTGTCCTCCCAATGTCTCATAAATAGTCCAGCATTGTGCATGAAGTATGGCCCCTCTTCAAAACTTCTCTCCTTGTCTTCTGGGTTTGCAAAAATGAGTGTAAAAAAGCCCTTTGCTCCTAGTTTTAGGTCTATATGTCCTTTTGGCTTCCACCTTAGTTGAATCCATTTTGTTAGATCCTTTTCAGATGGCCAAAACCCTATAAACTTACAGATGAATGCATGATATTTCATATAGCAGCAGTAATCTTCCAGTTTATTGTTTGGGATTATGTACCTTGGTTTTTTCTGTGCCCTAGGTAAGCACCTGTTTCCCATTCTTGCTTGCCATCGGTTCCCAAGCACTGGTATGTCTCTGTCATTCTCTTTCTGCATTCCTTGCTTCCCTCCTCAACTGGTTTCTCCTGCTACCACGTTACTGGAGGAGGGGATCTCTCCCCTCCCCTGATTTCCGTCCATTGATCCCTTCAGCCCCACCCGATTTCTTTCTCCCTCCCACTTTTGTGTTTACCCTTGCAAATCTTCGCCCGCGTTTGATTGAATCTTCCTCTCTCCTC
>APFE031055928.1:224501-269530 GCA_000404065.3 Pinus taeda | reverse complement strand
TATTCACATTGAGGTTATTACTCATAACAAATACACACAATAATTATCAAAATTATTATTTACTATGAAGGATGATTATTTATAGAACCCACCAAACTATGAATCTAGAAGAGCTAAAAGATGTGAAGTGTCTCACAATGTATATTTTTGTAATTGGGATTGGCATTTGTGGTTTACTTGTGTAGGAGAAATGGAAGAGTATCAATGGTGTAAGATGATTTTACATGAGGTGGAGGCTTTGGTTTTACTCTTGTCTACAAGTAATTACTTTCTTCCATCATTTTTGAATAAAATGATAAAATTGAAAATTATCATAGTATTCAATTATGGGTCCAAGAGAGCCACAGTGAAGGGTCTGTCATTGTTATCATCACTCACTCAACTCGAGACTATTTGTTTGGAGAGGTTGATTGTGCCCCACTTCAAGAGCACAGTAAAGTCTTACAGAACTTAGAGAAGCTATCTATGACCTTATGTGAAGGTCTTGGAAATATGTCCAGGTTCAATTGCATCCAATCAAATCTAAAGCTTCCCATAATGCTATATTTGAACATGGATCATTGTTGTGATTTGGAGGAGTTTCCCCTTGGCATTTGAGACATGTCTCTAGTTCAAAAATGGTCTATCACTAACTGTCACCTTCTTTGAAAGTTACCTGATGATTTGGGGAGGCTTAGTTATTTAAGAATGTCAAGAATATCTGCATGTCTAGATCTGAAAGAGCTTCCATCATCTATTGGAAAACTTGGGAAGTTGGAATATATAGACATTTCTCTATCTGAGTGCTCGAAAGAACTTCTTGAGGAATTAGGGTAGCTAAAGGAACTCGAGGATCTTGACATGAGAGAGTGTTCTTTATTGAGGAATCTACCTAAATTAGTTGGAGGGCTTAAATCTCTAAAGCATGTTATATGTGATGAGTAGATTGGGAAATAATGGAATCGTCTAAAGAGTTGTTATGATACCATGGATCTTAGAGTTGAATTTGTAGAGGCACACTTCAGCTTGGATTGACTGGATGGTTAAGATCTCTCTTAAACATGATGCCAAGTGTAAGTAGTCTTGTAAGATATCAAGAAATAAGCTTAAAGTTTCCTATCAATAAAGTTTGATTCTCATATGGGTGTTTGTTCAATGTTATAAGATCCTCATATGGGTGACTCTTCAATGTTAGCAGTGCATATGTTTTACATCGAAGTGTATCTTTTTTAGACAAATTTTCAATTTATGACTTGCGCTCATCATGGCAAGGTTTCTATTGTGCAGGATCAGGATGAGTGCACACTGCAAACATGTTATCCATGTTCCACTGGCATTATTGGCCCTTCAAAAATTAGTTATCCAAAGTTTCTGTGTAGTGTGTCTAGTCCTGCTGGTATAGCTAAATAAATAGTCGTAAAGAATAGAAGTGTGTATCTAGAGTCCTCATCATGGTAAATGTAGGGTGTCTAGTTGTGATCGTAACATCAAGAACCTTTTAAATATTGTATTAAAAGTAAATGACTTTAAATATTGTGTTTTAAGATTAAAACTTTTCTTAAGATTAAAAGTTCACTTTAAATTGTGGACAGAAGTGAGTAAGGACAAATTTTTAATGGAATGGTGATGTGTGTAAAAAATTTCAAACTTTGGTTTATAGTTTTGATGTGTTATGACAATGTTCTATTTCTATTAGATTAGAAGCTTTTTTTTTTAAATGGGACTCCAGTTATTGTCACCCTAACAGTTTCAAAATACCACTAGACCACCATCAACACTTGTATTCCTTTTTATGCCTGTTTTTGTGAATAGAAAAGCATTTTGAGATTCATGAACATTATGATTTTGATGATTGTGATTTGAAAAAGCCTTTACTGCCAAGTTTGTTGAAGGTTATAGGTTTTACTAGAATGTGTTTGAAGTCATTTGGAGATGGTGCAGTTATGAAGAAACTTATAAAGACAAGTCACCAATGTTAATGTGAAGGTTGCGTAAATGGGCTATTCGCCTTCTATGCATTAGCTAAATTCTGCTACATTGCTATGCTATGAATGAATTGGATACAATAACTCACAAACTCTTTGCAAATACACGCTCTTTTATCATTCTGTGTGTTTCTTTGTAGATCCCCACATGTTGTGGAATTATAAGGTCCTTGATGCTTGAGAGGAAAGTAGACATCTATGTAGATGCCATCTTAAGAGTTTGAATGGAGTGAGTTTTTTGTTTTTGTGTAACCTGGTGTACATGCATTTTTATTTTTCATATCCAGCTTTTTGACCTATTCAAATATATTTTTTCATATATATGGATCAGAACATATTTTCGCTCTATGTAGGCTCTGTTGTTCGAGATTTGTTTTGACCTATTCAATTATATATAAATGGATCATAACATATTTTCACTTTGTGCAGGCTCTGCTATTCGAGATTTGTTCTAAGTACTAGATCCCAAACTTTAACCATCTTTGCATCTTATTTAGATTTTCCCATTCCCATGCGGCCATTGTTTATCAATTTATGCCTTACAACGTTTCCTTTGCAACATTTGGTCCAAATGCATTTTATAAAGTTTGAATTTATTTATTTATTAACTATATAATGCACGAGATAAGAAAATTCTCAAGTATACAACACTTTAATTGAGATATGTGCTTCAATTTAATATTTGTTAGACAAAAATAGATCTTATTCTCATACAAGGATTACGTAACATATTGTGTAGTCATTGACATACAAATATATACTCATATATATGTATACATCCCGGCTGGTTATGCTCACACACATCCCGGCTACAATATTTTCCTTTCTATTTATGTATACAAATATTTTCGTAGGTTTTTTTTACTTTACATCGCATGAAAATTTGGCAAGCAATGCGTATTTACGTTAAAACCTAGTTAGTCGTATAAATTAAATGGATAACAAATACTCATAGACATCAATTCATAATAGGATCAAAGCATTTATCTCACAACACATCTCACATTGCAATGATTAAAAATATCCTAAAAATTAACTAAATTATAATTTCATTATTATTATTAATTGCAAAAAAAATTAATACATGAGTTAAACATATATACATTTAAAGAACATGTAACAACATTCTTAACAATGGAGATTCACTCCCACTTTATTATGAAGATTCTATTAATTATTGATAATTAAAGTAAAAAACATAAAATCTCTATTCCACAAGCACATGCATATAAACTGAATAGTTGGTAAATACGAGTAGGCATCAATCCATTATAAGCATCAAAACACTTCATGATACATCTCACATTGCCAAGATTTTAAAAAAATCATGAAAGTTAATTGAATTATAACCATGGAAGTTATTAACTTGTAAATATACATTTTTATAATACCATGGGCCAACACCGTCACTTATCAATACCACATGCCCAAAAAAACATAACTCATTTCATATGACACTTCTTCATATGACATTTTTTTCAATTAAGCAATTTAATTAAAACAGCAGAAAGAGCATAACTACTTTTGAGATAAATTAGTACTAAAAATATTCTAGAACATTCCATGGAGGTTAAATGGTTACCATCCATCTAATAATTATTAATAATTAACTTAAAATTTTGGAAGCCCTATTCCAAAATAATTATGAAGAATCTATGTTGTAAGACGTAATCATTCGACTGCCTCAAGAAGTGACTTGAAAGGAAAGATAATACCCCTTGAGACCACCTATAGAAGTGACTTGAAGGAAAGATACTACCCCTTGAGAATGGTATTGTAGTGCTGGTTTTGTCCCTAGTTACTAGTCAAAGATAAGCACCTCATATTCAATCCCTTCACCTTCATGTTTTCCAAATTCACCAACAATACAAGGTTCCATAATCAAACCAAACACATCAACACAAAGTATTATCTGATTCCATGTCATGTAGAGGTGATGATTACTCATTTAGTAAATTATTTTAAAAATGAGAAAATTTCAGACATTTTCACCAAAGCACTGGAAAAGAGAAAAGTTTAAAAAAATCAAAATGAGGGAAAATTTTAAAGATGGAAGTTCACCTTAAAGTTTAGTAACCTTGGAAAATATTAATAGTTCCTAAAATGAAAACTAAAAAAAAGAAAAATTGGAAATATTTTTGTTGAAGTATTGAAATTTCTAATAATTTTATAATGTCTCTATAAAATATTAACGATTTCTAGTGTGAAATAATTTTATACTATAAAATTTGGCAAATCATTTTTAGAAAAAATGAAAATTGGTGAATCTTGTTTTTTGAAAAAACATGGAAAATTAACCCACCTCTGAATATTAGCCCCTATAATTTTCCCTCATGATACTTGGGATCACAAACATCCTTTTCAGCTTAAGGGGGGAAATGTTGGAGATAATCCTTCATGGTTTTTTTTGTATCCCAGAGGAACCCAACAACCCATCTGACATATAACTACTACTAAACCTATGGGGGTCTATGACATGTCCTTCCTCCATAAACCAGGTCGCAAACAAGGGGATTTGAACCAAGGATCTTTTAGTTTTCACAAATTTCACATTACTTCAATCACCAACTAAGTTTCCCCCGAGACAAGCCTTCATTATTCTTGTCTTACAAATAAAATTTTAAATAAATAAATGTTGGAGAATGTGAAGATGAAGGGACCCTTTAAAAATGAAATGAGGAGTTACCCCATTATATAAATTTGATTGAACATTAATGGAAATCATCTCTTCAAGTTACTCATCTTGGTTTGTCACCTTTTTTTGGGACATATTAGACATTTAAATTCTTATCATCCTTAGTATACATATCATGTAGAATGTAGTAAGAAAAGCATATTCTTATTATGTACTTCTCATGTTATAGCCTATGGAAATCAAGGTTTTTGACTAGTACTACAAATAGTATGAAATATGGTTATAGATAGGATATTCATATCCAATTCTATAAATATATAATTTGAGTGAAATAATATAGACAATGGTGTTCTAGGTCCAAATTCATAATCACATCAAGACATTGGACACATGTTGGAAATAATGAGAGGGAGGTGATCAATATTTCTTTCAATTGTTATATTATGCCAGTTAATTTTTTTTAGTTAATATGGAACATAAGAAGTAGAACAACAAAAAATAACTTTATTATTGAAAATAGTGAGGACTCGAATCCTCTATTACAAGACCATCTCCAACATATAATATAAGTTCTTCAATTCTTCCAGGCACCAACCTAGTCAATATGAAGACACCAACCCTCTTAGCTCAATTCAAACACCAACGTGGTCAATATGAGGACACCACTAATCCTCCTAGGCTCCAACATTTCCAAGTAATTCAAATAAAATTCAAAATCAAGGTAATATCTCAAAAATTCTCCAAGTGTTTTCCAAAAATATTTCTGAAATCTGTTCCAAACACACTTCAAAAGCTGCTCCAAAAGATCATCATAATTTGCTTCACGTATGCTTCAAAAAAATATTTAGGTCTACTTGAGGTCCATTCCAAGTCTTTCAAAAAAGGCTTCTAGATATCTCTCCAACGTGTACTTCAAGAAAATTCAAAATTTTTCTCAAGAAGGTCTCTAATTTTGCTTCAAAAATAACTCTTCAAATCTGATCCACAGTCTACTCCAAAAGATCAAGTCAAAAGGATTTTCTAAGGTTTACTCAAAACATACTTCAGGCTTTAAGAATATCTTCAACTTTTCTTCAAATGTCTTTAAAAATATGCTCTAAAGTGGAAGCCAATTAGCTCCAATATAGCTTAAGAAAATGCTCCAAGACTGCTCCAAGCTCTGATTTAAGGTCTTCTCCAAAGTTTGTTTTAAGGTCTATTCCAACGTCTCCAAGGTTTTCTTTAGGGGGTCTCCAAATTATTCTTTCAGTATTGCTTCAATACTTGGTCTTAGGATCAGCTTAAAAATTGATCAAATAATGTCTCTTAAATAGTTACCACAAATATGAATAAAGTCACCAGAGGGGGGGGTGATTTCTTTCTATCCACAAGCCAAGGGTTGTTCTAATAGAAGGTTGAAGTCTATCACATGTTAAGTTTGAGGTCTATTATAGGATAGGACTGAGGTCTGTCCTTCACAAGAAATATAATTGTAGGACAAAAATAGTCCTTGTCACATAGTTGAATGACCACAAAGAGAGGCCTGAATTTCAGGCTCGATTAAGCTCACAGGAGGGTCGAATTGCAAGCCCAAATCCACCCGTAGGAGCTTGAGTTATCGGCTACGAAATTGTCCTCAAAAACCCAAATTATGTGCTCATATTTAAACTGAGTTTCCCTCTTTAAAAAGAGTTGTGATCAAGATACAAGAGGTCAATTTTTTATTCTTAAAATTGTTCAAAGAGATTCTCCAAGATCTTATTAGATAATTTTCCAATAACCTTTACCAAAAACCCAAAGAACCCAAAAACTAGATTTCAATTGTTTTCTTCTACATTGTTCCATGAGGCTCATGATATATGAACCTATATATCCTTCCTCGACCCAAACCCATCTTTTCTTCTACTTTTCTGACTTACTGGTAAAATGAGGAAGACAAGTTGCATATTTATATCTATTGGGGATTATATCTTGTCTGGTTTCAATATTACTTCTAAGGTTTTGATGATAACCTTTCCAATCATTCTTGTAGTATGCTCTACAATCTCTAGCTTTATGACTAAATTTAGTGCAAGAATAAATAAAAACTAGATAATAAGTTTTGATACCTGGATGAGAAAACCTTCCTTGATGATGTTTTGAAATTTCTTTGCCTCGGAGGAGGTTCAATCCTTGGTTGATACTCATTTTTACTTGCATAATGGAAATATTCCTCGGAGTCATTAGAATAACTTTCAAGAAGGGAATCACTTGCAACATTCTTCTAGATTTCATTGTGATTTGGCCTTTTGAGAATGATGACCTCGCTTCTAGGTTTTTCTTCCAATTCAAACTTTAGAGATTCACCCATATAACCAAGTTCCATTTTTCAAATGGTGATATCCGATGGTTAAGAATGTCATCAAATGATTGAGAACTCTTCAGACTCTTACATAACTTGTCAACTTCATTTTTCAATTAGACAATTTCTTCTTCAAGTTTCTCACAATCTTCTTTTTTCTTCATTAATTGTATCTTTACTACTTAATCCATATAATTTGATTCTTCTAACTAAGATGTTAGTGAGATGAATTCTTCTTCATGTATCAGTTCTCGTTGACCAAATTTTTCCTCAATATTGGTAAAAGCCTCAAATATTTCCTCTAATTAGAATCTTAGAAGGACAACTTCATCATTTGTGCCATCAAGATCATGATTTTTTTCTTCAACATTTTGCATATGCTTCCTAAGATATTCATTTTCTTTTCTCAATCTATTTATTTCTTCTAGAATGGTCACAAGCTCTACTTTAGGACCTACTTCAATATCTACTTCAAAGTCTTCTTTAACCTCATATTCCTTCATGTTTTTAGTTCCTTCATCTATTTACTTTGATTATTGATCATATTTTTGCTCTTGTTCCACATACTCTAGTTCTAGTTCAACTGCATAAAGCCATATTCTCCATAAATATTTTGTATATTTGCCCAAAGACTTTTAGCTGAAGAACATTGACCCACCTTTATTTTGACAGAATCTAATAGATTAATCAAGGTTTCTTTCATCGATTTTGTATTGTATTCTTTTGAATCCTCTATATTTGTGCTTCTAGTAACAACTAGTTCCCATACTTCACATTCAGGAGCCATAAAAATGAACTGCATTCTTGAGTTCCATATTACATAATTTGTTTAATCAAACAAGGGAGATTTGTTAACCTTATTGACTTTCGATTTCATGATTGAGGAGGAGATATATTCAGAGGGTTTGGAGGATTTCTTTTTTGAACTTTTCATTTATTCTAGGGATCTTCCTTCCATCTGTTAGGATGAGACTGAAGGAACTTTCTTTGATACCAATTGTTGGAAATACTGGGGGGGTGAATGAGTATGTCTTTCAATTGTTATATTATGCAAGTTAAGATTTTTTAAGTTAAGGCAGAATGGAAGAAGTAGAACAACAAAAAATAACTTTATTATTGAAAATAGTGAGGACTCCAATCCTCTATTACAAATAAAGGCTCCAACCTATAATATAAGTTATTCAATTATTCTAGGCACTAACCTAGTTAATATCAGGACGCCAATCCTCTTAGGCTAATCCAAGCACCAACCTAGTCAATACGAGGACACCAATCCTCTTAGGAAAATATAGGAACCAACCTGGTCAATATGAGGACAACAACCCTCCTAGGCTCCAACCTTTCCAAATACTTCAAATAAAATTCAAAATCAAGGTACTATCTCAAAATATCTCCAAATGGTTTCCAAAAATATTTCCAAAATCTGTTCCAAAGAAACTTCAAAAGTTTCTCCAAAAGGTCATCAAGATATGCTTCATGTCTTCTTCACGTTTACTTCAACAACTTTTCAAGGTCTACTCAAGGTATGTTCCAAGTTTGTTTCAATAAAGGCTTCTACATAGCTCTCCAAGGTATACTCTAAGACAATTTATGAACATTGTGTACTCAAATGGATTTTTTATGAACATGTTGTGAGAAGTCATGACATTGTTACGAACTTGTTGTTAGAAGCTTAAGGTGAAAATAGTGAGATTAACATAGGCACCAAAGCCAATTTATAAAAATGGGCAAGTACCTTCTACACTTGTTTGTCTTCAAATGAGTTAACATCATTTTATTGTTAGACATGGAAAAATGTTGTTTTCTCATGGTTGTTTATAAATGGAACACTGGACACTTTGGATCTACCATGTGTAAATTGGTTGCCATAACAAAAAAAATTTGATTATGTGTGCAACCCACAAATCCATGCCTAGGAGGTTTAGGATACAGTACTAGATGAAACAAATTGATAGTGATGAATGGGCTTCAAATACATTGAAACATAATCAATTTCAAATGGTTTTAGGTCACTCCACCTACCTGACATTTGTGTTTTTGCTTTGCTCCCGGGTATCTTGTGTATCAACTTCCTTTGATAAGCAACACATTAAGCATAAATTGTAAGGCACCCATAATTATTATTTAAATATTTAATAGATGTGTGCACCTTTACATGATTATGAATCCGTTCAAGAAGACCAACCCAAATCCTTAGATACATTGAAATTTATTTCACAATATTTTAATAACATTAAAAACACAACCCACCCAATCTCAATTTTTATTTAAATACATTATAGATGCTTGAAAATTTATGTAGTCAAGATACCATTCCATAAATACAATTTTCTGATACATTAAAATTTGATTCCCATTGTTTAAATAATATTAAAGATACAATATAATATTATTCATTTTACTTGGGCACAAAGTCTTTGACAGTTCTATTTACTTGGAGAAGAACGTATGGGATAAAATTGTCGCATGCATAATACAATAAAGAAATGAAGTTGTATACCGAGGGACTAGATTTGCTTGGAGAGCCAAAACCTTCCAAAATCTTTCCATTTTGTTCCTAAAAAAATGATGGTAGGAGTGCTTGAATTTCCTTTTTGATGGTGGAAATGGATTCAGAACCATCAAAACCCACAGGAGTACCCAAAATCTTGAAGCTTGAAAAATGTACCTAGGGTTTCAAAAAAAAACATTGGATTTTACTTAAATCTTACCAGAATTTCATTTTTTTTTCTGAGAAAAATTACAACATCTTTAGACTATGTGTAAAGAAACAAGAATAAATATATTTTATTTTGCGTTCAGTTAAATTTATAGATCATGACTTTTCTATCATTTTAAATTTCAAGTTGCATGAAATTAAAATAAGGTTACTTTAATAATTGTATTTTCTTAATATTGAAGTGTTTTTATGTAAAGTACAACCCTAAAATGCAATAAATATTATGTGAGAAATTATATTTTAGGATTGATTTTTGAATCGTTCAACATTACTCAAGAAAATTTGCATTAAATCAAGATTAAAGGAGATGGACGCCACCTGAAATTAGTTTGAACAAACTACTTATCTCCATATCAACAGTCGATATTCATTCCGGGTCACCCATATATTTCACAAACCACTAAGAGAACCCCAGGAGTGTATTAGGTTTTCCAAAAAACCACAAGTGATTTTGTTATCGTGTCCATGACGACATATGGGACCTACACACTCCTCATTTTTAATATGATTCCACCACATTATTTATGTATGTTAATAAAAAAATGAAGGCCATATTTTATAAGCTTTATAAAAAGAAGGTCGACTCAATTTTGTAAAAAGGTTGGGATTTATTTTGTAAGGGAGAATATATCTATCTATCTATATATATATATATATATATATATATATATCTTTCGATGGGGTTGAGGAGTGAGGTACACAAGGTAACAAGTGGAAATTATGCAATCCACCTAGCTGACTATATGACGACCGGCCTCCCCATCCTCTCACAAATACTTGTGTATGAGAGGCGTTATGGAAATCTGTGTGAAACCTCCATCAACCTTGAATCGAGTGGGACTAGTTGAACAACGAAGGTTTATGGAGGGTGCTGTGTGTTGCTAGATCTGGTATCAGTTTGGTGAATGTGATTGGAATTTTGTAAGTAGGAGGTGGAAGAGGCAAGGAGTTCTTGTTTGGGAAAGGTGGCGACTCTGGTGCCAAGGTCCCCTCCCTAGATTTTGGGTTTGTAAGTTGGTCACTTTCTTCTCTAGTGTGTGGAATTTGGTGTCTTGGCATGAGACAAGAGTGGAACCTTCGGTGGTGCAGGCCAGTCGATGGTCCTACTGTGAGTGGGTGGGTTCCCATCTGCATCTCCATGGAAAACGAATCACCCTCCTTTGTAGCTCTTCCTTGGGGTTTTGTATGTTTAAGTGGTTTCTGGATCAAGGGTGTACAGTTTTTTAGGTGGCTAGATCGGTGGGCTTCCAAAGAAGGGTTGAGAGCGATGAAGCTTGGGCTCAACGCCAATTTTCAGATTGGAAATTGTTGGTCTAGTTATCAGTAGCCTAGTCGAAGTGGGTGGGGTGCACCCTGGTGGTTGAAGTTTTCATTTGTATACCAGTTAACTAGTTTTCTTTGTCCCCTCGACCCGATGTTGGTTCTATAAAAATGCACTCAGTTCCTCTTCCTTGTCGAAACATATCTCAATTGGACAGGGGGGGCCAAGAGTCTCTAATGCAGGTGATAGTGTTGGAAGGGGTGAAAAATGGAACTGGGCGGGGTGGTAGGAGTGTTAGTCGGTCGGGTCAGACGACATCTAGAGTATGCAGTGATCCTATTCATGGTGGCTCGAGGGCTAGATGTGGGGGTCGCATTTTCTAACCTCACCATTGGCATGGAGTGGTGCGAAGTGGAGCTTCAGGCAGATGAGGGAAGGCAAGGCATGTGGGACATGGACAGAGCGACGACCATCGATGTTGTTTGGAAAATTGCAGGGACTTGATCTAGCCAGTACTTGATTGCTTGGAAACCTCCGAGTGAATACTTCAGGAAGAATATGTTGAGCTCATAACCACATTGAACAAGATGCAGTACTTCCAGTGCCATGTCTGAGAGCGAGTCATGGTGGTTTGGCATGGCTAGAACCTATTAGCTTAGAAAGTGGAGAAGCAAGAGTATTGGATGGCCCACTTCGAGGATCATGTCTAGTGTTCTTTCTACCCTCCACCTCCTCCTGGAACAGCCCCGAATAACCCAACTTCAATCACTTTATATGACTAGCATGGTTACAGGTGTTCTAATTGTTTAATGTGTTTTCTGGTGATTTTGGCCTCCTAAGTTGTGGACGATATCTTTGGTTATCTTTCTGTCTCTTTGTCATATGATGATCGTTGTAGTCAACAAACCTGGTTGGGGTGAGATTATCTTCATTTTGCTGTTGATGTACTTATTTTCTGATGAATGAATAGAATGTTTCTTTACAACAAAAAAAGTTATATCATTTGTAATTTTTTTTTTTTTTTTTTAACTTTCCTAAAAGAAATAAGCAGGTTTATTTGATAGCCTTCAACATAACATTATAAAACTCCTCAATCCTACTTTTATTCCATAGAGAATTTATACATCTTATCAATTACATCAATATTTAGTAAAGAGCATGCTTACTTAGTATTGTTAGCTATTAATTACTTAAATTAATCACAGGTTTAAATATTTTCTTAGTAAAGCACAGAGGGATGCTACCTTAGTTAAGTAAAGATTCTTTGTGGTAAATGCATAAATTCATGTACTTACATGGATATATGGCTTATTGGCCATTATATTACTTATTTCTTTCAGATCATGTTAAATTCTAATTAATTGTATTAAAGTTTATAAAAAGAATCACCCACAAATAGAATTCTTATTATCTCTGGCTAGACAAGGATAATGCAATCACGGACCATTTTGCTATAGAGCTTGCAAAAATACATGAGCGCCACCATACAAAAAGTTGTGAAAAGAAGAAAAACTCACATTGTAGATACAATTTCCCAATGCCACCCATGAGAAGCACGAAATTTCTTGAACCAATTGGCTCAGTAGATGACACATTAAATGAAAAAGTGAAATTGGTATATAGCATCTTCGAAAAGAAACAATATGACAACAACAACGATTTTGACCAATTTTTGGATGAATTATATTTAACCCAAATTGATTACAGCACAACAATACAAAGTAAATTAGTAATAAAATTAAACTAAGTGGCATGGAACACTAGCTATGCGACCTTGTTTTATCTTATGCATTTTCAATCTAATTCTAATATGATCTATATTTCTTTTTTATTATATATTTCTTTCTCTTTATTCCCTAGTTTAACATTTTAATCTAATTTCATCTATTTTTACCTTCTCTAATCTAATAATTTGTTTATTATTTATACCAGCTATTTAAAATTTTAATACAAATAATAAGCCCTTATCTCTTCCATATGTATTTAAATTTGACCACATAAATTATTTTCTGTATTCAAGCTTCTTCTGTGATCTATAATGAATTAATCAAAGTCTTTTAGTACAAATCACATGAGAAAATTTTTTGCCCACGCTGTTTCAAACCAACAAGTGTGGTTCATCATCAGGACCAGATGAAGAGGCAGACCATGTCAAAGGCTTAAATAGAGAGCAATGTAAAGACATAATTTCAAGTAACGACTATATTTGATCAATTTTGTTTAAATTATAATATTAATTTATTAGATATATTGAAAAACAAATATTATTAAGTAACGGCTATATTAAACGAGCTAGTTTTTTAAAAAATAGTATTTAAATTAATTTATTAAAACCAAATATTACTAGTCCTGAAAAATAAATTTAATCATATATCTTGTTTAATTTAGTTTATTAAAATATTAATATGTAACGGCTATTTTTTTTTATTTCATTAATTTATTAAAAATATTAATAGTATGGCTATATTAATGGCTAGTTTTGAATATTTATTAAATATTAATATGTTAATAGTTTTTTAGTATTTTTGTGTCAAAATAGCCGTCTTACTAAATTTATAAAATAATAAACTAATATCATTTAAATATTATTTTCAGGTAGTAATATTGTTTTAATAAATTAATTTAAATATTATTTTTTAAATAACAAGTCATTTTATATAGCCGTTACTATTAATATTTTTTAATAATTATTGCAATATTGTCATTATTTAAATATTTTTCAAAAACTAGCCGTTACTTAATAACATTTGTTTTTAATATATTAATAAGTTAATATTATAATTTAAACAAAATTGTTCAAATATAGCCGTTACTTGAAATTATGTCTCTACATTGCTCTCTATTTAAGCGTTTGATATGGTCTACCTCTTCATCTGGTCCTAATGATGAACCACACTTGTTGGTTTGAAACATTGGCCAAAAAATTCTCTCATGTGATTTGTACCGAAAGACTTTGTTTAACAGATATATTATATTACTATATCTAATATCTCACTATTATTTAAATTAAAAGTAAATAATTAGCCATTAATTTTGTTAGTATTCATTTCATTTTAACCAAAGTCTTATTAATTTATTATTTAGTCAATTTTACCAAATGAAATAAAATATAATTTGTTTTCATTTTAACCAAATTTACTCTCCTGATTTAATTATTTGTTAATTTTAGTAATTTCCTCTCATAATTAATATATTCACTCTATATTATCCTACCCTCTAATAATAATAATTATTAAAAAGATGAACATTAGGCCCAGATATGAGTCCATCTCCGAGAGGTATGAGGATGAAGAGCTAGGGTTTCAAGCTTCTGCAAGTGTTGAACTCCATGGAGGGACGCAAAGGGGGGAGCTCCACTCCCTCTTATAGGCAGGCAGTGGCCAGCTGAGGTAAGAAACCAATAAAAACTACCATAGGTCCTTCGGGAGAAGGGAAAAGGAACATGGAAGAGGAACTGGATTTAACCAAAACAAGGGAGGACAATAGAACAAAAGAAAATGAGGAAGACGACAAGAAACCGAGAGAAGAAAACAAAGCGCAAAAGGGGCCATGTAAACCCAATAGTAGGGCGAAGATACGGAAAGAGAGGGATTCGAACCCTCGTAAGCAGGAAGCCTACATAGCAGTTCCAATGCTACGCCTTGAACCGCTCAGCCATCTTCCTATGAGTATCTCTTGGTTCCAATTAAGAAAATGAGTCAATAGCAACTTCCTTATGAAACGAATTCTTTTTGTTTCGGGTACGAACAGTTCAATTCTTTCAGAAATAAATAGATAATAAATAAGGTAATGATTCAATTCCCCCCCCCCGGAAAGCCTTTTTCAATTATATGCCAGCCCAGCCTACCTATGATAGATAGTTATATAGTTAGTTAGTTAGTTAGTTAGGTGAGCTTCTGAGGCATTTACCTCAGCAGAGCTTATAAGGGGTATTGAACCCGTGTCCTCCGCTGCTTCATTGGATAATTTCATGAATTGGTATTTCTAGTAAGCGAAATGCGAGGGCCAACAGTGACGCTTTTTAAGAGGGAAAATTGAGATTTCTGGTAAGGCAACTGCGACGCTTTTACGGAGGAGAAAATCACCCTTATACCTTAGAAATAAGTAAGCGACTTATGTGATCTAATAATTGATCAAATAATTGATCGAATTGACTTTCTTTCGATCACGCATCTCCGACCGAATACTTTCCCTCTACAGCTCCGATTAGTTCATCAAGCCAAAGTCTAGCCACCACAGGTTCTAGCTAGCCTCACGGTTTTGACCCCTTCCCTCTGGTCAGACAACCACAGAATTGTTATATGCCATAGGAAATAAATTAGGGCGTTTTGTCAAAGCTTCTGAGGCCACCAAAAGGGAAAAATATACTTCCTTCACACGAATATGTGTGGAGAAGGATCTCTCTGGAGCTCTACCAGATGAGGTCATCTTGGAAGTTTTTGATGAAGAATGGGTGCAAACAGGAGATTATGAACATATTCCTTTCAGATTTCGTAGGTGCCATGAGCACGAGAACCTATTTAGAGACTACCCTCTCAATAAAATAGAGAACAATAGTAAAGCTACCATAGTGAATGACACTAAAAACTTTCACAAAGTGAGATATAGAGGAAAAGCAGGAAAAAGGGGGCCAAAGAAGCATCAAGCAAAAGGGAAACAGGCTAGTCTGAACATGTTCCAAGCACTCAAAGAAGAAGAAAGGATAACAAAGGTAGATCAGGTAATGGAAGGAAGCCTAGGGGAGAAGGAGGAAGAAGAAGATAGTGAACAAACACAGGATATTAATAAATAGAAAGAGACTATGCTGAGCGATGGAGAACTAGAAATGGACCAAGAAATGACCCAGAGTGAGATGGAAATGGAAGATCATGAATTGCAAGAGATTCTTGATAGAGAACACCTAGATCTGGAAGGGTTCTTGAAACAGGGGACCATGGGAGGGGTAGACTCACTACCTCAAGAAGAGTTTGATAGACTACAACAGCTATTCTTATGGAAAACTCAGGCTAAAGGGTTGGAAAGGCAAAGAAACAATGAAAGGCAGGGCAACTAAGGCATGAAAACTATGAAAACCACACCAGGATTAGCTCTTAGAAACCTAGGAAAGAAAAGAGACAAAAAAAAGTAGAATGAGTTATTGATGGAATGTAGAAAGCTAATGATAGATTCAAGTAAGATGAAAGACCTAACCAACTAGTCCTTCACAAATCTTTCTTAATGAAGTTCACATCTTGGAATATTAGAGGTCTAGGTAGTAAAAGAAAACAAAGAATACTTAGCAATAGAATGAAACAAGAAGCTCTAGATATGATCTTTATCTAGGAAACTAAATGTTCCGTTCAAAAAATAAAAGAAATTCACAGCAAATGGCTCAACAAATTTGAGTTTATAGAAGTCAAAGTAGATACAGTAGGAGGAATACTCACTCTTTGGAACCCCCAAAAGATTGGCATAATAGATGCTAAAGCATCTAGGAATTATTTATTAGTGATTATTCAGCCTATGGGAGATAGGGAGACTTATTTGGTCATGAATGTTTATGGCCCCCAAAGACTAGATAATAAACTCATATTTCTAGATTCTCTTGTGGAACTAAGAGATAGACATGCAGGTTTACCTTGGATCATGGGTGGGGAATTTAGCATGATCAAGTCACTTTTGGAGAAGAAAGGGGGAACCAAGACTTTAAGCAAAGACTCTATATCATTTCAAACTTTTATAGATAATATGAAGCTGGTTGATACTAATATGAGTAATGGCCTCTTTACATGGAACAATAAAATAGTAGGAGAGTATCAAGTAGCCTCAAAGTTAGACAGATTCATAATCTCAAAGGACCTCATGCTCACCGACAAGGAAATGATAGTGATAATTCTCCCTTTCGGAGGCTCGGATCGTTGGCCTGTACAACTTGAGGTTCAGGGCATTAGTACCCCCAAGAACAAACCTTTTAGATTTGAGAATATCTGGCTCACCCACCCAAATTTCATCAGCAACATTGCAAAATGATGGACATAAGATCTACATATTTAGGGTACAAGAATGTTTCTACTACACAAAAGACCAAAAGCACATCAAGCTCAGACTTAAAGACTAGAATAAGAATGAATTTGGCAATATTTTTGAAGCAAAAAAAGTTGTTGAAGACAAAACGCAAGAACTCAATCAAGTCCTTATCACGGATGGCTTTGATAGAGTCAGAAATGATCAAGTCGCCAAACATCATCAAGACTAGGAGAACATATGTAAACAAGAGGAAATATTTTGGAGACAAAAATATAGAGTTCAATGGCTAAAAGAAGGGGAGCATAACACTATATTTTTCCACATATCCACCATGGCGAACATATCTCATAATAGGATCTCTTTGATAAAGGACGAGGGAGGTCATCTACTTAATTCCCATGAAGATATAGAAACTATGTTAGTTCAGCACTTTCGAGGTATAGCAAAGGAAACCATTTCAGACAAAGATCATTTTATCAGGGACTTAACAAGGCATATGCCTAGGCTAGTAACAAGAGAGGATAATTTCAATCTTAATAGGCTAGTGACTGAAGAGGAGGTTAGTGAGGTCATCAAAGAAATACAGAATGGTAAAGTGCTAGGCCTTGATGGTTTCAATGTGGATTTTTTTAAAGCTTGTTGGAACATTGTTAAACAAGATATTCTGAATGTAGTGAAGGATGAATAGAACCATTTTGAAGGTGCTCAATACTTCCTTCATCTCCTTGATCCCAAAATAGGACAATGCTTAGACTCCAAACAGGTTTAGACCCATAGCTTTGTGCAATGTGGTGTACAAGATAATATCCAAAGTTGTTGCCAATAGACTCAAGCCCCTTCTTCCTAATCTAGTTTCTGTGGAGAAATCAGGTTATGTGGAGGCTAGACAAATTCTCAATAACATCATTCAAGTGCATAAGCAATAGGAAGGCTGGAATGATTATGCAATTGGACTTACCCAAAGCTTACGATAAGTTGAGTTGGACCTATATCATGAAGTTCCTTCTAGCCTTTGGATTTGATCATAACTGGGTAAGATGGGTTATGGCCCTGGTAACTTCTTCTAGCTTTTTAATTCTGGTTAATGGTTCTCCTTCCAAGACTTTTACTCCTTCAAGAGGCCTCAGGTAGGGAGATCCGCTTTCTCCCTTTCTCTTTATCCTCATGATGGAAGGACTTGGTTAGTCTATCAAGCATGCGAAAGAAGTTGGTAACATCAAGGGTCTCCAACTTTCTGATACTGGACAGGCTTTAACCCATCAACAATTTGTTGATGATACTATGTGGCAAGGAATCCCCAAGGTCAAAGAGGCACTAGCTTATAAACAAATCTTGTGACTTTTCCATGGCTATAGGTATGGAAGTAAATATCTCCAAATCTAAGATTTTTTTCTTTAATACTAATATTGCTATTCAGAGAAATATCTCCAAAATTCTAGGCTTCCAAAGGGATGTCCTTCCTTCCAAATACTTGGGAGTTCCTCTAACTGATAAGCCTTTGCACAAGATTTTTTGGGAGCCATTGATTAATAAGATGCAGGATAAAATCAGGAAATGGACTATTAGATCTTTAAACTTGGTAGGTCAATTGGTGCTTACAAAAGTTGTACTTCTCAATCCCCGTCTTCATGCTTTCAACCCTTCCAGCTCCAAAAGGAGTTTTGCAACAATTTAGAACCATTCAAAGAGACTTTCTTTGGGGTAAGGGGGAGGAGAGAAAGAAATAGGCCTTGGTAGCCTGGGATAAGATTTTCAAACCTAAAAACCATGGGGTCTTGGATTGGATGATCCGGGAGTACTAAGCAAAGTTTTAGGGGAAAAATTATGGTGGCATTGGGTAAAAGAACCAAAGGCTCAGTGGGCTAGTATTTGGAAAGAAAAATATGCCAACACTTGGCAAGATAATGATCACATAAGGATGATTGGAATCATAAAATGCTCCTTCATCTGGAATAAGGCCTGGGAGAATAGAGGCTAAGTTCGAAAAAATAGCTTCTGGGAAATCAAAGAGGGAGATCTTGCTTTGTTTTGGGAGGATAAATGGCAACAAGAACCTACACTATTAAGAGAGGACTTTTTAGACCTCAAGAAAGAAACTGATACCAAAGGGTTACATAGGGTAAAAGACTTTTGGGATCAAACCAATAGTGAAGGAAAATGGAGAACCTGGAAGAATATAGACTACGGGGATGATAGCCCCTTGAAAGCAAAAGCTGAGGCACTTCTAACAATGTTGGACCAAAGGAAAATTTTAGTTTCAGAGGGGCATGACCAACTTAGATGGGGCAACAATAATGAAGGTACCTCCAATCTTAAGGAGGCAAAGCGCATAATTCTTGAGCTCGACTCCAATGTACTGGACGGGGTCTGGCAGAACCTATGGAGGCATCAAGGATGGACGAAAATAAAACTATTCATGTGGCTGATACATCATAAGAAAATTCTGACTTGGGAAAACATTCGAAAGAGGGGTGTTCTGGGACCTTCTAGATGCCAGCTCTATGAAGCCCAAGAGGAAATAATGGAGCACCTCCTTAATAATTGCATTTTCACCTCCAGGTTGTGGGATACTTTTGCCACAATTTTCCAATAGACAGACAAGGATAAAGGAAGCATTATCAATACCCTAAATAACTGGAGACAAAACTTCTCTGATTATGAATTTCTTTGCTCAACTTGGGCTTTAACTCCAAGCTTCATAATATGGAATGTCTGGAAAGAAAGGAACAACAAAATATTCAAAAATGAAAAAAGTTTCTCCCAACGCATTATTGAGCAGATCTTAAGACAACTTAAGGATACAATAGGTAGTTTAGTGCGAGCTTCCCTAAAGAATCCACCTTCAGAAGCTAAAATGCAGATACTTCTTCAGTTGGGTATGCAGGGGCTTATACCACAGGGCATGGATAGGAAGGAAATGAAACTAGACAATAAGCAATATTACTGGCATCCTCCCCCTTAGGGTTTTTTGAAATACAACATTGATGGGGCCTAAAAACGTAACCCGTGTATTGTTAGTTTTGGAGGGGTGTTAAGGGATGAAAATGGATGCATCCTTTTTATTTTCCATTGCCATTTGGGAAGAGATACTAACAATATGGTGAAATTAATGGCACTTGAGCAATGTTTAGAATTCCTGAAGTAAGATAATCTCCATAATATAATAATTGAAGTTGATTCTGAGTTAATCATTAACTCGGTCAAAAGAATCTATTGTGCCATGGAGCCGGAAAAAGTTTCAAAATGCTGGAGGCTACTTCAAGTCTTTCAAAGGATTCAGTTTCACCTCCTGTGCTTACGTATCGTGAGTTTTACTCATATGCAAAGGATGACAAATAAATTGGTGGACATTCTGGCCAATCAAGGGGTGCTCTGCACCAAAAGCAGGGTCAAGTTGAGGCGGAAAGAGATGCCTCAGAATAGACTAAGGGAGGAGTGCCTCGATCAGGTGGATGAGGATAGAATGATGTTTCGAAACAGAGCCACAGAGACAGGGTTTAGTTGATTTGGATTCATTATGAAGTGTTATTTCAGAAGTGAGGTCATATTTGGGATGCAGGTCTCTGTCTGCCTCCTCAACCTAGGTAAGCGCAAACCCAGAAGTCTCAGGTGGAAGTTGCTCGGTAAACGATGTTTCTTGGATGGACGACTAGACGGATGGATTTTCATCTCCCTTTGGTTTATGCGCCTGAGGAGATGGGATGGTGCGAGGGGACAGAATCCAGGCTTTCTCAGCATACTCAAAACCCCCGCATTACTTTTGCGGTGACAATACCACTCTCGTGGTGGTTTCTAGTTTTTCCCATGCCCTTCGAGCCAGAAGCAGTATTTCGGAGTTGGGAGCGATTCTACTTACCAAGCAACACGTGGCCAAGGGAGGGGAGAGAATATTGCCCTCATCGTGTGGTAATTATTGGTGCTTTTGGCTCGTGCGATATGATCCTCAGCCATAGGATCAAGCGAGGTGAATCCACAGTCAAGAATAAGCGTGCATGTTGGTGGGTCCAGGTCATTTATCACGTGGTAATTCTCTGTGCTTTTAGGTCATGCGATATTATCCTTCGTCGTTGGATCTGGTGAGGAGAATCAACGGTCAAGGAAAAGGATGCAGGTTGGTGGGTCAGGGTATATTTTTTGTGCATGTTGGTGGGTCCGAGTCTTTTAACCTTTCACGAAATGTCTATTTTAAGATTTTACTAGGAGTTTGTTGTTTGGGTCCTTAACACCTAGTTGGTGAAGCTTTTACCTTGGCTAAAAGGTTTAGCCTGCGGTTGGTTGTATTTTATGTAATTTTACCCTTTGAACATTTTGAATAGAAAGCACGACTCTTGCATTAGCAAAAAAAAAAAATAACTATTAAAAATATTGTTTTAATAATCAATTTTGTTCATATTTCCTTTACAACCCCTTCTGGCCCTTTACTAATTTATGGTCAATTTGACCCAATCTCTTAATTTTAATTTATTAATTTAATGTGAATTCTATTAATTTTATTCCTAACGTTGATCTCATTTATTCTAATTTAACTTTTCCCACTAAAAATAACAATTACTAATAGTTTATTTTTAATGTTCATTTTCTTATTTCCCCTAAAGGTTAGATTCTTTAGCACAAGTGAGGCAGTCCAACTAGCGATGGTCGTGTGAGCGAGGATACTTGTCCCCCAAGGTTTTGTGTTTAAGTCCTCCCTTGATGAACAATGTAATTATATGTAACAATGTATTAGCCTACAAAAACAATGGTCAGATTCTTCCTATATTTATTTATGGCCTAGAACTCTTCATATCCATGAGATAGCTTTATGTTCCTAAAGATTAATAAAGTGTTCACCTAAAACATTTTTGAATTTTAAAAATAAACACTTTAGCGATACTACACAATATTCTTGAAAAAGTTTTATTTCTCTATTTATTCATGGTTAAGCACTCTTTGCATCAATTAAATAGCTTTATGTTTTTAAAGATAAGTGATATGTCTGTTTTTGTATTTTAAAAATAAACACTTAACCATACTATACAATATTCTAGAAAAAATTCTCACCATCAACACAATTATAATTATAAAAAGCTAACCTACCTGCTAAAATATATTAATATGTTAGGTTGAAGTTGGTGAATGACTCGCATTTACCCAAAACAAAAAAGGAAATAGGTTAAAAAAATAGAATGAAAACATTGATGAATAAAAAAAACATACAAAATTTTGTGAATAAAACCAATAATAACATTATTTTATTTAAATAAATCATTTAAATATAAATGCATGTAAGTAAACGAATTTTCAATGAACAAGGAAAAGTAAAAGTACTATCCACTAATCATTTTACATTGAGAAGCATCACATGCTTTCCCTTTATGGTGTTCTTATCTGGATGGAATTAAAGCTATTTCATGGGAACTTATCTGGATGGAATTAAAGCTATTTCATGGGAAGAGAAGCCAATAGAAACATAAGGAATACCAAACATTCATAACATTTTTGGCATATTACATGACCTTTATATCCATCACAAAATGAAAACTCTAGCAACAAACAGTGTTGGAATATTCGTATGGTCACTCAAACAAATTGACCGAATATTATTACATTTAAGTTTGAATTTGTTTTATATATAAAATAAAATTTAAGTGTAATGATTGTTTTTTTCAATTATTATTGTTCAAAATTTCATAGGGATTGTTTGAAATGGTAAGTAAGGATTAAGTGTTTTTTTAAGATCTTAAAGCATTGAATTTATTTAAAAATTTAAAAATATATTTTTAGCTATTGGAAATTTATGATAAAAAGTAAATTATTAAATTTTAGTAAAAAGTGTTTAATAGTTAAACTATGTTTAAAATTTGTTTACGGGTTTTGGATAGATGGTGAGCCGGTGCTTTATTAAAACACTCCTTGATGTGAAGTCACTAGTTCAATTCCTCACCTTAATCGAGGTGATATATTAGACATGATGAAGATATAGTCCTACCAAACATACAAAAAAAACTATGCCTAAAATTTATATGTTAAAATATTATTTTACATGTACCTATTTTGTAATAGGGTTTCAAAAATTTTAATTCCATCAAATAATAATAATTGGTAGGATGGTAAAGATTGGTCCTCGACACAATATTCTAGAATATTATTAATACTAATAACATATCGAAAGTTGAGATTTATCTCAAAAGTAATTATATTTTTTCTACATTTTTAATTAAATTGATTAATTTAATATTGTTACATGTTTCTTCAATATATATTTATATTTTTAATTTAAATATTAATTATTTTTATAATTAACACTAAAAATACATTTACAATTTAATTATTTTTATTTTTCTTTTTTGACATGTATTGTGAAAATGTTTTAATGTGTATCATGAATTGACGTCTGTTAATATTTACCAACCATTTAATTTATATGACTATACTAACTATCACAATTAAATTATTATACTAATAATATAATATATACAAATATTATTTTATATTTGATTAGGTGTAATTTAACTGATAGAAGAAATTATTTTTTTTTGGTCGAATTCAACATTACAATTTATATTAAGATTGTGATTTCTTGTTATTTAAAATACAATTTTTAACATATAAATGATTTCAACATCATGAAAAACCGTTAAGGCCCTTGATATTTACAAATTAAATAACTTAAACTTATGATTTTTAAAAATTTGTGCCAGATTTTGAACAAAATTGACCAGAAAATTACTCAAGAAAAGGTCATTTTGTCTACTAGTTAAACTATATGTGTTTGATTATATTTATCATAATAAAGTGTTTAGACATAAAAATATATTTATTAAATAAAATGTCATTAAATTTATTTATTTTATCTTCATTGTATTTTTATTTAGCATACTAGAAAACATATTGATTAAAAAATTATTATATTAGTAGATGAAAAAAATATATATCAATTAGGGTTATCTCAGATGGTTAGGTGGGATGGTTGTTATCTTCCCCATCCAGGTTAAGTTATCCCGGTATAGCCAAACTCACTCTATTCCTCGACTTGAAGAGAGATTGATTTTTTTTTTTTTCTTTTCAATCAAGTTGAATATAGGATGAATGTTTTCTTGATGATATTTATTCAATTTTATTAAAAAATGAAATTTTCAAAATAATTAATATTACTCTGGTCTAAAAAATTACTTTAAAAAAAAGAGAGAATGTATAAGTTTTAAAAAAATATTCATTTAGTTCACAAACAATTACATCTTCGAATATAATTATATTTTTTGTAAATTTTGTCTATAGATTTCCATTAATAACAAAATATATTATATTGAGAGCCCTTCATATACCAACACAACACCCTAGGAGAGCATATCTTCAACTAGGGATAACCATAGACACATCATTACTACCAGAGGCGAAAATTACTAGGAGAAAACTACCCTATGCCAATTCAAGAACAAGATAACAACATTAAAAAAAAATTACTAACCAACAACCTTCCTTTGGCTATAGAATAGACACAAACAAAAGTAGACAAACATTCTCTAGAGATACTTATTTTCGAGCCACTAGCATTGATGATCAAGCATCATAAAACTTCTTACAAAAAACATATACTAAACAACAGTAAATATTAAGTAATAGGATTGGTGGAATTATTAGTCTGAGATGGTGACAGGAGAGAGGGGAGAAGAATTAGTGTGAGGAGAGGTCCTTGTTGCAAAATTTATGACTATGGGCACCTCCCACGACCCATTAGAGTCAATATCTAATTTAGATACCACAACCTATGCCACTTGAGTTACTCTGACCATAATGTCATCAAAGTTGTAATGGATACCCCTTAGAATTATCTTGATCTCCTCGTGACCTGCAACAACTTGTAATTGTCTACTTGCTTATCCCGAAAGAACACACTCAACAGTGTTTTCAGTTGACAGTGCAAAGTAATAGAATGGAGGAAGTGCATCCATCACTTGCAGAATTTCCCTGGATCAGGAACCCACTTGAGGTTATTGCCTCCAATGTCAGAATCAGAGAAATATATATAAGAAGCCCAAACTCCTTGGATTCTAAGTGACTAATTTCCTTCCTCACTTCGAGAGGAATAGAGTCAAAATAGTTAGCCACAGACTCCTAACCAAACAAAAATCGGTGTCACGAAGAAGATGACCCAAGTGCACCACTATGAAGGCTAGGTAGTATTTTTCGAGGGGCCATAGATGCATATGAATTATAGACGTGAAGGGAAAAGACAATTCTCAAAAGTGGAAGGACGGGGATACACAATGTCAATGGAGAGTAGTATTCTGGCACAAGGAAAAAATTAGACAGTAAATTAACAAGAGAGATCAAATTTACTAACTGAAGAGGACAGATTAAGATCCCACTATGCTTGCAAATAGAAAATCCCCCTAAATTCCCAAAACCCCGAAACTTGGGTGGACAAAGAACTAGACATAGTTGAAACTTTAGAGAGACCGAAGTTCTATTTGAGCCATAACAATCATCAAAACCAAATGGAGAAGGTAATAGCGTACCACACTCGAAAAACTAGCATGGGGAAACTAAACAAAGCTCTGACAGGGTCAGAGCTTTGGGACGATGGGGAGGGTAACACAGCCACTAGCTAGAATGAAGGACCAGACCTCAAGTTATGTAAAAAGAACATAAAGAACATTTACTCTTATAGTAAATCAAAAAAAGACCATGCAATATCCAAAACACTAGGGAATTAAACAACGTCCAAACAGTATTATTGAAAGGAGAGTGACAAGAAAAGGAACCTCCTTGTAGGCCAACATAGAGCACCATTATCCACCATGCACATCTTAACAAGCAGGGTCTTTCAGCAGAAGAAACTATAATATAACCATGCCGCCACCGTGGGAGCTTACCCATGATTATATGTCATGGCAAGGACATAGGAGGTTGGAATTGTTCCATGAGGTAAATAGCAGGAACGATCGTCATGGAAAGACAAGTGTATGATGAAGAACAATCTTCAGCCAACCCAAGAAACTTAATGATCTAGGTGGATATTGGTGGCCACCCACCTATTGCACCTAGACCTCCAAACAGTTTCAATTGTTTCTTTGTTTATTTCAGCATTTACTATTCTTAGCAGTTTTGACCCCCTAAACAGTGTTTTTTTAGGTCCGTTGCACTCCCATATCCATAGGCAAGGGCTTGTGGAAACAATGGTAGTATTCAAGGAGACCTTTCCAACAAGGTATCACACATGCCAAATGGAGATAATATGACCAAGTTATGACCCCAGGAAGTTGGTTGCCCAACTAACCCCAACGAAGCCCATAAACTCTTAGTGTTTCATCTCCTGGGGTTAGGGTTCTAGTTGTTTAGGATTTTCTCATGATTTTCAATAATAAATAGGCCCTTGAGCTTGATTGTAAAACAGTTCAGAGGCATGTAGCCTCTACATCTCTTCTTAGAGATAATCTACCATCACCCGAGCTAGTCTTATTTCCATTCTGTTTGTAAGCATATTTTAGTATTTGATATTAATGAAATGAAGTGTTGTTTCTGCTGCATCTTTGTATTTATGGTTATATCTATAATTTTTTGCATTCCTATTTAAATTCATATTAGTGGTATCAGATTGATCTATTATTTCTCTATTTTTCTTGGCATGTCCCCAATGAGGTCAGGATATAAGGAGTTAGGTCTTGAACTAGTCAAACATTTGCAAGACCATCCTCGAAAATCCTGATGGGCTCCCATGGCGGAAGAAAATAAAGATGAGGGGGCAGGAGATCTTAACAAAATCTTGCTCGAAGAAGTGCTTGAGCAATAAAGGAACACGATGATGGACAACTTTTCCCAGATCCTTCAGCGGCTACCCAGGGCGACGCATCCACTTCCAACAGCTACTTTAGAAGTGCCACACTCTTTAAGGTACAAGTTAAGTTTGACATTCCCATATTTGAGTGTTAGTGTTTCTGGGAAAACTATTGTCTTGTTGAACAACTAACCCTCTAGTTTTGGCAGCTACCCTAGAAATAACAATTTAAAGCAATTCAACGATTTCTTTTATGTGTAATAGATAAGAGAAAGATAAGGAACCAACTTGGAACTTCCACTTAATCCCTCGCTTGCTCTCTCTCACCCTTGACAGAGCTTGCAACTCCTCTCCATACTTAACTCTCTTAGAGAGTACCTACACAAGTATAATAACAAAGAATCGTCAAAGCATCGTGATCTATTACAACATAAACATTACAGAATTAGATGTATAATGAACAAATGATAGCATTCACAAATGATAACATTCACAATTGCACAATCATATGGAAGAAAACTTGAAGAAATTTATTAATAGAAGGGAGAATTACAACCTAGTTGTCTGATCCAGCATCATCCTCCCAGCTTCAATCCCTCTTCACCTCATGAAATAGCAAGATCACACCAACAGTAAAATACTCTTTCCTCAATTACAAACTATCAGCACTTCCTTGCAATTTATAATATTCCACCTCTAGATCTCTTAGATGACGGATCCATTAATAGATGTGTGCAAGGGTGTGAGTCATCTATGGGGTTTTGATTAGTGTCATTCCACTTGTTACAATTTTTTCCACTTGGAGATTTCTTGGATATCTTACTCATCCCTGGGCGAATTTAGAGAGGCAAGTGGCATAGGAGAAGTTTATAGAAGATTCCATGAGCAACCACCTAGTAACTATCTCAGACATTTGTCCATCCTTGCCCATCGCACCCTATAGAAGGCCCAAACAGTATGCATCACACCCTAGTAGTGTACCACTCAGTATGCATCGCACTTTGCCAGTGGAGCAGTCAGTATGGTTCAGTTCAGGCCATTTCTGGATGGTTTCTTAGGTGGAACTTTTGGGGAATGATGTAATCAGATGACTATGTCCTTTTAGGGTATGAAACAAATCTTTTAGGGGTTGATGAGCCCTAGTTTATTGACATGTAAGTTTGGGGTTGATGTGACCAAATATTTCTATAACAATCAAATAGATGCGGACGCAGTAGATAAATGGTTAAATCTGCTAAAAGGCTATTTTTTTGTTCACAATTTTTTGAGCAGGAAAATATTATTTTTTCTCTTCTCAAAGTTACCCCCCATGTCGAGGACTGGTAAGAAACCTACTGCAAGTAGAAGAATGAAAGTATGCCCTCACTATTCTTGGTTGCACCCACTTGGGATTCATTCTGGGATGTGTCAAGGAGTAGTACTACCCTGTCAAGAACTATGAGGATAAATACATAAAGTGGACTACACTGCGACATGGAAGGGACCAAGATGTGTTTGAGTTTACCAATGTTTTTCATACCCTTCGCACAAATTTGGGTATCAAGGATTCTGAGAAACATTTGGTACTCAAATATCGTGGCTTCCTACACAAGTACATCTAGGATGAGATGGAGTTCCTGGACATATCCTCGCTCAGTACGATGTAATTATACACTTTCAAGATTGAACAAAAGCTTAAATAGAAAAAGCGAGACTTTGGATCTGAGAATCCAAAGCAAGGGAAACATGCCCCCAAACCATAGAGCAAAGGGCAAAGCCAAGGCGAGGCGACCCAGGATAACCCATTGAAGCGGCAAACAAATAACAGCACCACAAAGACAAGGAAGGACATGGGAAAATGGTGTGAGTTCCATAAGAGCTCCACCCACAACACAAGTGAGTGTCGGGCCAACTACTCATTGGTGGCTGAGCTGAATGCTTCTCATTATGACGCATGTTCCAACTCTAAGTCAGAACCCGAAAAGGGTAATGAGAAAGGGAAGAAGATCATTGATGTGGAGCCCAGTGTCACTGTGGCCACCACCAAGATCCAAAAGATTGAGCTTGAAGATCCAGAGGAGGGGGAGCGCCTATTCCACTCACAGATGTGGGTGAAGGGTTCTCTACTACAGTTCATTGTCAACAGCGGGAGCCAAAAGAACCTCATTTTAGTAGAGGTCATGAAGTGGCTAGGCCTGTCGACTATAGCACATCCACAATCATACACCATTGGGTGGCTTCACCAAGGACGAGATCTTCACGTCAGTCACCAGTTTCGCCTTCCCTACAGCATCAAGCCCTTAATGGATGTGGTATTGTGTCATGTTTCTCCTCTTGAATTTTGTGATGTATTATTAGGACAACCATACTTATGGAAGCGACATGTTGTATATGAGTCTATACCTCATTATGTTATTATTTATTTGGGTGCTAAGTTATATGGGATAACGGAGGTGGCCCCGCCTATTGCCATCTCTTTGATCTATGCTAAGAAATGTAGTAAGGTCACCTCCTAGACTGTGAACTTTGTTTTCTTTTTTATTTGCTCTCAAAGTAAGGGGAAGGTCATGTAGAAATTTTGTCTATGACTCCAGTCCTGTAGATCTGTTGCAAGTTAACCTGATAATGCAATATAACCAAAGAAAAATACCATATCCTACTTCTACGATCAATTTGCGGAAACTTAAATGTTTGAGCAAGGACAAGCCGAACACATATAACCAGAAGAAGAATCAATGCACATGAAACACAAAAAATACTCAGGGGAAATCCTCAGCTAAAAACCCCACTATCTGTATTATCATACAAGTTGGAAATATCTCAAAATTACACAAAGCCTTAGCTCTCACAACTAGCCAGCTCTCAGTACAATCCTCTCAGATGCTCACAGGCAAAATTGACTTCTCATAAGTCTTCCTCTCTGCCCTCCAAACTCCTATTTCCTTGTGCAGTTTCTCCTAGGTGATACTCTTGTTACCAAGTGTAACACTGATCTCACACACTGCTCTAACACATTGTCAAAACTGCTCAATCCTCAAGGAATGATCCTTGATTGCATGCATGAGTTTTCTTTATAAGAGAACACATGCAACTGATAGTACAGTGTCCCTGTCTTTAATCTCAACTGGGTCTGTCTCATAATAGACATGCATGAGTTACTGATGAGTGAATCTTCAGTTATCTAGAGTACACAAGTTGGATGCATGCATGCATTCACTGACTGAACTCACAAATAGTTCCTCAAACAGTTTGGAACTAATTTAACTGGACTTAACTCAGTAAACTGAGCTAGCTAATTACAACTCAAATATAACTCAATCTTATCTCCTTAATTAAGGGATAATATCCTTAATTTAAGGAATAGCTATTGCATGACTTCATAAACAATTTTAACTTGAATTTATTCAACTAATTAATCCAAGATGAATTAATTAATTATTTTCAAGCAGTTGGTAAGACTAAATTCGAATTTTAATTCACAATTTTAATTCAAGGACAAATTAAAATTGGAATATTCTTGTTGCCACAATTCAACACTCCCTGTCAACAAGAAAGGGATTATTTGTCATCCCGATCCTATCTCTATGGAACTCGGATTTACACTTTGACAATGGCTTTGTCAAAATGTCAGCATCTTTCTCCTCTGTCGAAATATATTGCAGGAACATGATCCTCCTCGCTACACAGTCTCTGAGATGATGATATCGGATATCGATGTGCTTGGACCTATCATGAAATACTAGATTATCAGAGAGTTTGATACAACTCTGATTATCACAATACATCACAGTTGGATCCATCCCCTGATCAAACAAACCAACTAGAATTTTCCACATCCAGATGGCCTCACGTGTTGTCTAACTTACAGCCATGTATTTTGCCTCTGTTTTGCTGAGTACAACCAACCTCTATTTCCTATTGTACCAAGAAACTGTCGCTGAACTAAGGTTGAAAATCCCTCCTGATGTGATCTTCCAATCTGATGGACTCCTTGCCCAATCTGCATCAGTGAATCCATGTAGCTTCACTCCCTCTATCTGTTTGTACCATAATCCCTACTGAGATGTGCCTCTGAGGTATCCCAATACATGCTTTCCCACCTTCAAAAACATCTTGGTAGGGTGAACCATCGCTTGACTCAACTAGTTCACTGCATAGCACAAATCTAGTGATGTGTTCACTAAGTACATCAGTGAACCCACAAGTTGCCTGTACACAGTAGCCTCTACTACTCCTGAAGTAGCATCCTCATTCCTCTAGTTATCTACTAGAGGAGTCTCTGTGGGCTTTCACTTCTCCATGTGGAATCTCCTAAGTATCTCATTCGCATACTTGCCTTGAGACACAAACAACTCCCCATCCTTCTTCCACACTTCCATGCCAAGGAAGTAATGCATAAGACCCATGTCTTTCATCTTGTGTTCTCTTGCAAGGTCCTCCTTGCAATACATGATCAACTGAACATCACATCTCAATATGAGATCATCAACATAAAGTACAATGGTCAATGGCTTACCTTTCACCACAATGTGGTACAGGTTCGCATCTGTTTCACTCTTTTTGAAGCCCAACCCAATGAAGTAGTTGTCTATCCTAGTGTACCAAGCATGAGGTGCTTTCTTCAGCCTGTACAAAGCTCTCTTGAGTCGTCACACATGCAGCTCAATATCAAAGGTCTCAAAACCTTCTAGCTTCTCTATGTACACCTCTTCCTCAATTTGGCCATTGAGGAATGCAGTCTTCACATCCATCTGATGGATCTTCCAACCCATCTATGCTGATAGTGCCAACATAGATCTAATAGATGAGTACCTTGAAATAGGAGAAAAATTCTAATCATAGTCAATCCCCTTAACTTGTGAAAACCCATGGGCAACAAATATTGCCTTATACTTCTCCACACTACCCTCAACAGCTTGATTTACCTTGTACAGCCAATAGGAACTCACAAATGACTTGTTATCTGGACTTGGAACCACGTCCCAAACATTATTATGAACTATGGAGTCATACTCCTCCACCATGGCATCAACCAAAATCAGCTACTGCACTACTTCTAAGGAATATGGCTTAGCCTCAACACTTTCCCCAACAAGGGCTATGTATCCAGTGTACCTCTCAGGTGACCTCCTCTATCTGCGCTGAGAAGATTGCTCTCCCACATTCTCTCTGACATCTGTTAACAATCTGTCAGCTTCTCTTGTGTCCATCCATCCATCTTTGGAAGACTCTACTTGAGTGGATGTTTCCACTCCTGAAACCTCTGCATGGAGCTGCTCCACATTAGTATGAGGCTCCTCCTCCCTAGGAACCAACAGTTCCTCCACGGCCTATAGTTGCAGCTCCCTCTTAAGGGAAACTCAAATGGCCTTTTGCTCATCAAAATTCAGATCTCTACGAACCATTATCCTTCAACTGGTAGGAAAATACACCCAATAGTTGTGGGGTGTATCAGTGTACCCCACAAGTATCCCCAACTCTGCTTTCGGATCAAGATTCTTCTCTGCATCCTTTGTCACATGGCAATATACCGATGAGCCAAAGATCCTGAAGTGACCCACATCTGGTCTCTTATTGGAGAAAGCTTCCTTTGGTGTCTTCATCCCAAGTATGTGATGCGGACTTCTATTCTGAAAATAGACCATTGTGTTGCATGCCTCAGCCCACAAGTGAAATAGTAGGCCTTGGTCATGCAGCATCGCCCGTCCTGCCCCTACAATCATTCTGCTCTTCCTCTCAGCCACCCCATTCTACTTTGGGTTATGAGGTGCCATCAACTTTCGTTTAATTCCTTTCGCTACACAGAAGTCCTTAAACTCTTAAGGGACATATTCTCCACCATTGTTTCTTCTCATGGCCTTGATCTTATTCCCTGACTCTTTCTTGACCAAATCTTTGAACTCACAAAGCTTTGAGAAGGTTTGGTCCTTTTTTTGCATGAAATAAATTCAGCATTTACGAGAATAATCATTAATGAAAATCACATAATACCTTTGCTTCACTGTGGATGTCGTCGAGAATGGTCCATACACATCAGTATGAACTCGCTCTAATATAGCCTTTGCTCAACTGTCTCGATAATGAAAGGAAGACTTGGCGTACATTCCCAAGGTTCAACCTTTGCATGCGTCAACTTGCTCAAGTTTACCTTTGGGAAGTCCTATAGATATCTACTACATTATATTCAAGGCCCCATGATGCAAATGGCCCAACTTGTTGTGCCATAACTCGCCAATGTCTTGGCTTTTCACTAGTTTTTCTTTCGTGCTTAATGTTGCACAATCATGTACCTCTAGTTTATAGAGATTCTTCACTCGAATCCCAATCCTCTTGGTCTAACCCGTGGTTATGTGTCTTAGGAATGCCTTTCCTTTACTAAAGACAACATCGTAGCCTTTTTCCACCAACATCATGACTGATAACAAGTTCTTATTCAGTCCAAGCACATGCTAACATCTGTTAAGGTGAGAGGAGCTCCATGCTCCCTCTTAAAAGAAATTGTTTCCACTCCTAAAACATTGTACTTTCTTTCGTCACCCATCTCTATGCGCATATTGATGTCTTTCTCCTCCAAGGTACTGAATAAACTTTTATCACCGCTCATGTGGAATGAGGCTCCACTATCAAGATACCAAACACAATGCACCATTGATGACACCATGCATGCAATGAGGGTAAACTCCATTTCGAGCTGATAGGTTAATGCCTCACCTTTTGATCCTTTTGTGTATCCATTCTTGGACTTCTTCGATGGGAAATTAGTTGCATAATGCCCCATCTCGTGACAATTAAAGCATCTCACTTTAGACTTGTCACCCTTCTTTCCTCCATGACAAGAATTCGATTTGGAATGGGAAGCCTTACCCTTACTTTTCCTTGCCTTACTTGCTAAGGCCAGATTTTCTTCATCATCATTCTTTGATGAAGAACCATCTTGTGTGCTCCTCCTGATCTCCTCCTGCATTAGATCCAACCACAGTAATTCCCAATCCGGAAGTTTCTCCCTTCCATTCACAGAGTCTTGGTAGCTATTCCAAATCTTTGGAAGGCTGAGGAGAGCGAGGCTCACCATATCATCATCAACAGTGTTTATTCCCACACTGCCAAGCTCATCTCTGTAGGTTGTGAGCTTGTTCAGATATGTGGAAATAGTATCGCCCTTCTCCATCTTCATTTTCTGAAGCTTATCCTTGAGCGCCAATTTCCTCTGGTCGCTACTGTTCTAGTAGAGGTCCTTCAATGTCTTCCATATTAAAAATGGAGTATCCTTCCCATGGAAACTCGAGACAATATGGTCTTGAACTCTCTCTAGGATGATCCATCTCACCTTTGCCACACATTTCTTCCACTTAGCCAACTCTTGTGTATTAGCTGTAGCTATCTTTGGGATTTCTTAATCACTGAAATCCTTCAAGCCATTGCCTTCTAATACAACCTCCATCCTATCTTTCCATGCTATATAATTTGAGCTACCTTCCAAGGCATACTCGAGTCTCAAGCCATAGAATACCATTTACCAACTTGAAGTATGATATGAATTCGATTTGCACCTGCAACCCCAAAATTCAAACTTCAAATTCTCTTCTCAGTATACTATTCACAACTCCGATAACCTTTGCTCTAATACCATGTAGAAATTATGTCTACAAATCTAGTCCTGTAGATCTGCTACAGGTTAACTCGATAATGCAATATAACCAAAGAAAAATACCATAACCTACTTCTACTATCAATTTGTGGAAGCTTAAATGTTTGAGAAAGAACAAGATGAACACATATAACCAAAAGAAGAATCAATGCACATGAAACACAGAAAATACTCAGGGGAAGCCTTAGCTAAAAACCCCACTATCTATATTATCATACAAGTTGGAAATATCTCAGAATTACATAAAGCCTTAGCTCTCACAGCTAGCCAGCTCTCAGTACAATCCTCTCAGATGCTCATAGGCAAAATTGACTTCTCATAAGTCTTCCTCTCTTCCCTCCAAGATCCTATTTCCTTGTGAAGTTTCTCTTGGGTGATCCTCCAGTTACCAAGTGTAACATTGATCTCACATACTTCTCTAACACACTATCAAAACTACGTAATCCTCAAGGAATGATCCGTGACTGCATGCATGAGTTTTCTTTATAAGAGAACACATGCAACTGATAGTACATTGTCCCTGTCTTTAATCTCAAATGGGTCTTTCTCATAATATACATGCATGAGTTACTGATGAGTGAATCTTCAGTTATCTGGAGTACACTAGTTGGATGCATGTATGCATTAACTAATTGAACTCACAATTATTTCATCAAACAGTTTGGAACTAATTTAACTAGATTTAACTTAGTAAACTGAGCTAACTAATTACAACTCAAATATAAATCAAGCTTATCTCATTAATTAAGGGATAATCTCCTTAATTTAAGGGATAACTATTGCATGACTTCAGAAAGACTTCTAACTTGAATTTCTCAACTAATTAATCCAAGATGAATTAATTAATTATTTTCAAGCAGCTGGTGAGACTAAATTCGAATTTTAATTCACAATTTTAATTCAAGGACAAATTAAAATTGGAATATTCTTGTTGCCACATTTCAACAGGTCATAGCCACGTCCATGACCCCTGGGAAAGGTTCCTCCAAGCAACAAAATTAGGTGGATGCAGTCATGGAATAATACAGGGACATCTTCTCCTCACCTACAGAGGTAGCCTTGCATTGTCATGTCAATCATTCAATCGATTAGACTCCTGGAGCACCTCTACCCACCGGTCCAATATATCGCTGCTCCATTTTGGATCATGAAGAGATCAAGTGGAAAATCCACGAGTTGTCGTAAAAAGGGCACATCCGACAAATTTCCTTGCCTTGTGGGAGCCTGATTATACTGGTACAAAAGAAGGATGAAACCTAGAGGCTCTACATTTATTATCAGGCATTAAACAAAATCACTGTCAGGAATAGGTATCCAATCCTACAGATTGATGAACTGTTGGACCAGCTAAAGGGGGGCAAGTATTTTAGCAAGATCGATCTGAAGTCTAGTTATCACCAGGTTCCAATAGAGCCCACAAATGTATGGAATACTTCCTTTAAATCCAAGGAAGGCCTTTTTGAATGGTTGGTTATGCCCTTTAGGTTGAAAAATGGCCCTGCTACTTTTATGAGGCTAATTGATGACATCTTGTGGCCCTTCACCAACGCATTCATTGTAGTTTATCTGGACAACATCCTCATCTTCAGCAAGAGTTGGGAATAACACTTGCAACACATTCAGCATGTCCTTCAAATCCTTCGTTATCTGAACTTGAATAGGAGCGCAACAACTTACAGAGATAATCATAAACACAAATATGCAGTAGAAAAACACTTCATTTCATTAATAGAAAAATATTGAACTATGCTTACAAACAAAATGGAAATAAGATAGCTCGGGCAATGGTAGCTTGTCTCTAAGAAGAGATGTGGCAGCTACATGCCTCTGAAATGTGTTACAATTAGGCTCAAGGGCCTATTTATTATTGGAAAACATGAGAAAATCCTAAACAACCAAAACCTTAATCGCAGGAGATGTAACACCTTGAAGAGTTTGTGGGCCCCATTGGGGTTAGTTGGGCAACTAACTTCCCGGGGTCGTAACTTCATCATATTATCTCCATTTGGCATGTATGATACCTTGTTGGAAAGATCTCTCTGAGTACTACAGGTTTTGCTGAAGGCCCTTGCTTATGGCAATGGGCCTACCATAGACCCAAAAAAAAAAAAAAAAACGTCATTTAGGGGGTGAAAACTACTAAAAATAATAAATGCTTAAATGAACAAGGAAACAGATGAAACTGACTAAGGGGTCTAGTTGGAATAGGCGAGTGGCCACCAATATCCACCTGGATCATTCATCCCCCCTTAGGAAGAAATGGTCCCCATTGCATGCGAAACCTCCATGAGGTGAGGATATTTCTGTTGAACCTGGTCCTTGGTGAACTACTTGCCCTGGTGAAGGAGTTGGCCTTCTTTGACAACTCAATATGATTGTGTCCACTGTTGATGAGTGTTCTTGATCTGTGTGTCCATGATCTGATCAGCTATGCCCTGTTCCATGTAGTCTAGGTTAAGCTCTGTTGGTGTGAGTTGTTCTTCAATGTCAGATGTGTCCAACAATGGTGGAAAGTATGGCCGATGGTGATCTACATTCAACACTGGTTGTAGAACAAGGAACAGTGGGATGCTGAGCTCGAAGGAATTGTCATCGACGGCCTTGGTGATGGTGTATGGCCCATATCAGAGTGGTTGAAGCTTGTAGTGGTGTCTAGCAAGGTGCTCCTTCTGCAAATGTAGCCAAACTTTGTCGTCCACTAGGAACTTGTGCAACACTCAATGTTGATCATGGCACTGCTTGCAATTAGCATTGGATCTGTCCAATATATCATGGACATGTTGGTGTATGTGTTGAATGTGCTCAATGAAGCTATTATCCCTTTGATATTTAGACTGAATGTGACTCGAATCTACCTGAGTGGCTGCAAATGGTATGGCCACATCAATGGGGCATAATGGCTAAAATCCAACCCTATCTAAAAGGGGTTATGGCCTGTTGAGCTGTGGAGAGATTTTTTGTAGATGTGTTGGACATAGGAGAGACTTTCATCCCACGTATGTGGATTCTTCGAGTTGTACATGCACAAAATCTGTTCAATCATCTTGTTGCAAAACTTTGTTTGGCCATCAATTTGGGGATGGAAAGCCATGGACTTAGTAAGTTTTGTATCCAACATCAACCAGAGACTTGACCAAAATGCACTCAGGAATCTGTTGTCCCAATCTGAGACAATGGATTGTGGGATCCCAGATTGTACCCATACTCGCTCAAAGAATAGCTTAGCAGTGGTTTCTGTTATGAAACTCTTCTTGTAGTCTGCCATGATGGCCATCTTATAGAATTTATCGATGACCATGAAAACGCAATCGTTTCCATGCTTATTAGTAGAAGGAAGGCCCAACATGTAATCCATGGATACATATTCCCAAGGTTGGCTAGGAGTAGTTAGCATAGTATACAAGCCTTGCTTCTTGATGGTTGGTTTTGCAATGGCGTAGGTGGTGTAGGATCTAATGTACTTCCCAACATCCTGATGAAGTTTTGGCCAATAAAAATACTTCTACAATATTGCCATTATTTTCTCCACTCCGAAATGTTCAACAACCCAACTGTAGTGCACCTCCAAAATCATCTTGGCACACTCACTTCAAGGAACACAGATGTGTCCTAGGTGGCATAACAATGCATTATGTAGGTGAAAATTTGGAAATTTCCTCCCTTTCAGGAGTGTCTAGTGTATGCTGCCGAATTTTGGATCGATCTTGTAAATATGTGGCCACCCTAATGTCTCATGCCCACATGAATCAAGCATAGTGATCAGGGACATGACTGGTGGTCAGTTGAGGAAATCATAAACTTTATTGGTGTTTCCCTTCTTATAGTTAATGTTCAAATGGAACTGTTGTAGATAGGAGGATCATTTTTTATGGCGATCATTATGCAACTTCCCTTATGTCTTTATGAATTGTAGAGGTCGGCAGTCTCTGTGGATGATTGTTTCCTTCCCCATAATGTAATGCTTCCATTAACAACAATCCTACACAATGGAATACATTTCTAATTTTTCATAAGTGGGGTACTTTCAGACTATGTTTGAAAGTGTCTCACTATAGTAAGCCACTATATGCCCATGCTGAGTAAGAACCACACCAATAACATAGTTGGAGACATCTGTCTCAATCTCAAATGGTTGTTGTAAGTCTGGTACTATGAACACAGGTGCAGAATAGAGGCGATTCTTCAACTCAAAGAATGCTTTTTGTTGGCTTTCTAACCCAAAAAAATTCTTTCTGCTCCGCCCTTGGTGACTTGACTTAAAGGCCAAGTGATATGAGAGAACCCCAACACAAACCTATGGTAGAAATTGGCAAGACCCAAAAAGTTACGGACCTCTGTTAGAGTGGTTGGGGTTGGCTAATCCCGAATGAATTGTATATTGGATGGGTCCACATGTACACCTTGCTCATCAATGATGTATCCCAGATATTAAACCTAGGTCAGGCCAAGGTGAATTTCTCCAAGTTAGCACATAGCTTGTGTTGTCGTGTGGTTTGAAGGACTTGTCGAATATGGTGGAGGTTCTCTTCCAAACTCTAGCTGAAGATCAAGATTCCATCTAAATACACCACCATGAATGCATTGGTGAAGGGTTGCAATATGTCATCCATCAGTCTCATGAAGGTTGCAAGGGAGTTCATCAATCTGAATGACATGACCAACCATTCAAAATGGCCCTCCTTGTATTTGAAGGCAATCTTAAACACATCAGAGGGTTCGATAGGCACATATTCATAACCTAAATTCAAGTCAATCTTGCTAAAATATTTTGCCCCTTTGAGTTGGTCCAGAAGGTCATCAATCTGAGGGATTGGGTACCTATTCCAAACAATGAGTGATCTTGTTCAGTACCTAATAGTCAATATAGAGCCTCCACGTCCCATCCTTCCTCTGTACCAATACAATCAGGCTCCCACAAGGTGATGAGCTTTGCCTGATGTGCCCCTTTTGCAATAGCTCATGAATATACCTCTTGATATCATCGTTCTCCATAACAAAGCATCAATAGATCGGTCCATTGGGCTGTGGCATGCTCGGAGTCAAATCGATGGAGTGATTGACCTGGCAGTGTAGAGGTACCCCTGTGGGTGAGGTGAAAATATCCCTGTACTCATCCATGACCTTTTCCATATGTTGTTGATGTGCAAAGGAGCCCTTCCTAAAAACCTTAGTCACAACCTTCTTCTTTCCCTAGGGGTGAATCATAAGGAAAAAAAAATTCTGGTTTGGGAAATGATCTTACTGCATTTCTTTGTAGTGATCAAAGAAATGGTGGTAGGAGGGGCTACCTCCAGTGTCCTATACAACTTATTAGCCAAAGTAATAATCACAGAGAAAGGTCTAGACTCATATACAACATGTCACTTCCATGGGTATGGTTGTCCTAACAATACCTCAAAAACTTCAAGAGGAACAATGTCACTCAGTACCTCATTCATGAATGGCTTGATGTTGTAGGGAAGGCAATACTGTTGGCTGACACAAAGATCTTGTCCTTGGTGAATCCACCCAATGGTGTACAGATATGGATGTGTTGTAGTCTTTAGGCCCAACCACTTCACAATATCTGCTGAAATTAGGTTCTTTTGGCTCCCTCTGTCAACAAAGAATTGCACTAGAGAACACTTCACCCACAGTTGTGAGTGGATGAGGCGTTCCCCCTCCTCTGGATCTTCAGGCTCAATATTCTGGATCTTGGTGGTAGCCATGGTGGCATTGCACTCCGCATCAATGATCTTCTTCCCTTTGTCAATTCCCTTATCAAATATTGATTCCAATTCAGAACCTGCGTCTGATTCGGGAGCCTTCAACTTAGCCACTAGTGACTACTTGGCCTGAAACTCACTTGTATTGTGAATGGAGCTCTTACAGAACTCACAACATTTTCCCGTGTCTTTCTTCGTCTTCGTCGTGTTGTTCTTTGCTTACGACTTTGATGGGTTTTCCTGGGTAGCCCTACCTTGGCTTGGTCATTTGTTCTGTGGTTTGGGGGCACCTTTTCCTTGCTTTGGATTTGCAAATCCAAAGTCTTGCTTCTTTTGTTTAAACTTTTTCTCAATCTTGACAACATACCGATACGTCGTGTCAAGTGAGGAAATGTCTAGGAACTCCATCTCATCCTAGATGTAATTGTGTAGATAATTGTGGTACTTGAGCACCAAATGTCGCTCAGTATCATTGATAACCATCTTCGTGCGAAGTATGGAAAATATTTGTGAACTTCGGCACATCTTTGTCCATTCCCTATCATAGTGTAGTCCACTTCATGTATTTTTCTTGATAGCTCCTGACAAGGTAATACATTCCTTGATGGCGTCTCAGAAAGAATTCCAAGTGGGTACAGCTGAAAATAGTGAGGGTTCACTCTCGTCCTTTTGTTCACCGTAGGTTTTACACCAGTCCTTAACATGTGGGGTAGCTTTAAGAAGTGCAAAAGTAATCTTTTCCTGATTGCAAAAGTCATGAACTGAAAAATATCCTTCCAACAGATTTAACCATTTATCTATGGAAACTTCATCTATTAGGCCTTTGAATATGGGAATATTGAAGTTAACTTGTACCTTAAAATGAGTGGTTCCTCTAGAGTGGCTACTAGCTGAAGATGCATCACATGTGGATAGCTGTCGAAGGATCTGGGAAAAGTTATCCATCATCGTGTCCCTTTGTTGGTCAAGCACTCCCTCGAGAAATATTTTGAAAGGATCTCCTACCCACTCATATTTCTTTTCTTCTGCCATGGGAGTTCATCGGGTTTTGTGAGTCTGATCTTGAAATGGTTCAACCAAATCAATCCCTAACACCTTATACCCTAACCTCGTTGGTGACATGCAAAGAAAAACATACAAAGAGCAGACCGCTTTGATACCACTGATCTGAACTTAAACAAGAATGTAAAAACTTATATATATAATCATAAACATAGAAATGCAACAAAAAAAGACTTCATTTCATTAATAGAAGAATATTTAACTATGCTTACAAACGAAATGGAAATAAGATAGCTCGGGAAATGGTAGCTTATCTCTTAGAAGAGATGTAGCAAATACATGCCTCTGAATTGTGTTACAATGAGGCTCAAGGGCCTATTTATTATTGGAAAACATGAGAAAACCCTAAAAAACCAAAACCATAACCCTAGGAGATGTAACACTACAAGTTCTTGGGCCCTGTTGGGGTTAGTTGGGTAGCCAACTTCCCTAAGTCATAACATCATGGTCATATTATCTTCGTTTGGTGCATACAATACCTTATTGGAAAGATATCAGTGAGTACTATAGGTTTCGCCACATGCCCTTGCCTATGGCTATGGGCATGCCGCGAACCCTAATAAAATGCCATTTAGGGGGTTAAAACTGCTCTGGAATTTTAGGACCCGAAAAACTACTAAAACTAGTAAATGTTGAAATGAACAAGGAAATAGATGAAACTAACTAGGGTTGTCTAGGTGGAATAGGCGGGTGGCCACCAATATCCACCTGGATCACTTCGGAAGTACAAATTGTGTGCCAATTTGGATAAATGCACCCTTGGCATTAGTCAAGTCCAATACTTTGGGTACATCATAGATGAGCATGGCGTGCTTGTGGACTCGACCAAGATCCAAGTCATTTGGGATTGGCCAGCCCTAACCACTCTAATGGAGCTTCATATCTTTTTGGGCCTTACAAATTTTATCGGAGGTTCATGTTTGGATTCTCCCATATCACTTGGCCTTTGAGTCATATTACTAAGGGTGGGGCAAAAGTAAAGTTTTCCTGGTCTGAGTCCCAATAGAAGGTGTTCATTGAGTTGAAGTGTCACCTTTTCTTTTCACCGGTACTTACACTGCCAGACCTACAACAACCATTTGAAATCAAGACAAATGCCTAGAATTTGTATGCAGGTAATTTCTATATGGGGTTGAAACCTACATTTGGTATCAGAGTTGTTTTGGCTTCAAGGGAACACCTTTATTGCTGAGGGTTTCACTTGGGCCTGTGGTAGACCCTATTAAGTGGAATATCTACTGGATCGATTCTAGTGGTGAAAGAATATGGTGAGTAGTGGAAAGATAGAGATCGAGACATTTAATGGTCAGATTTTTGAGTTGTGGAAACTCAAGATGGAGGATCTATTGGTGGATAAAGTTCAGTGGGTCAAGGTAGATCCAGGTACTAAAACAACAGGAGTGACCGATGAAGAATGGAAGAATTTGGATCGGAATGCAAAAGGCACAATACGATTGTGTGTCTCAGATTTAGTATTGTTGAATGCATTAAGGGAAGCTACAGTAAAGGCTTTGTAGGAAAAGGTAGGGACTTTGTACCAATCTAAGTCTTTGGTGAATAAACTATTCCAGCGGAAAAAGCTATATAATCTGAGGATGAAAGATTGAGACTCGGTGACAGAGCATCTGAATGCATTTAATACTATGGTAAGTCAGTTAGCATCTGTTGATATTAAAATTTTAGATGAAGATAAGTGCATCAAATTGTTGTGTTCTCTACCAAATTCGTGGGATAGTCTGGTTATTGCAATAGGTAGCAATGCAACTGCCTTGCAATTTGATGAAATAGTCTCATCCTTGCTAATGGAGGAAATTAAGTGGAAAAATATGGAGAGCCAGAATGGTGATTCCTTGTCTGTACAAGACAGTCCCAGAACAGAAACAAAAATAAGTCATCAAGTGGGAGACCTAAATCTAGAGGGAGATCTAAATCTCCAGGAAAACTTGTAAGGTAGTGTGCTAGAAATGTAGAAAGGAAGGGCACTACAAAAGGGACTATAAATCTAAAGCTCCTGATAAAGGAAAGGGATCTGGTGATGCTCCTTCTGCAGAGGTGAAAACCACCTCAAATGAAGGTGGGGATGTGTACTTGGCTTCTTCAAGTACACATGTAGATCATGAGGCATGGTTGATTGACTCAGGTGCATCCTTTCACTTCACTCCCCATAGAGAGTGGTTCTGCGAGTATGAGAAATATGACGGTGGTGATGTATTCTTAGGGGATGATAGGAAGGCCAGAATCGTTGGTCACGGAAAAGTAAAGTTGAAGTTGCAAGGTGGAAGGGTTAGAACACTTCTGAGTGTTCTGCATATTCCTGCATTGGCTAGAAATCTAATTTTTGTAAGAAAGTTGATTGATGTAGGTGTAAAAAGCAGTGTTCAAGAAGGGTACCTACAAGATGGTTTGGGAAACACTGGTATTGATGTGGGGAGTTTGGATTGGAACTTTGTACACGCTGAAAGGTAGCACAGTTGTTGATGGGTGCAACAGTTCTATGGTTCCTGAAAGTGGAGCAGAAAATATAGTGATCTATGGAGAGAAGACCATGTTGTGGCCTCAAAGGCTTGGACATATTGGAGAGAAGGGCCTTCGAATACTTCATGGTAAATTTATGGTAGAAGGTATGAGTAATAGCTCTCTAGATTTTGATTTCTATGAAAATTATGTATATGGGAAGTAGAATCGGGTGAGTTTCCCCTCTAGTGGTAAGAGGGCGAAACAAATATTAGAGCTTGTGCACAGTGATGTGTTTAGACCTGTGAAGGTTCCATCACTAGGTAAGTCTGTGTACTATGTATCATTTATAGATGACTTCTCAAGGAGTACATGGATATATTTCCTTAAGAATAAATCTAAAGTCTTTGACAGGTTTAAAGAATTCAATGCTTTGGTGGAAAACCAAACAAAGAAGAAGATAAACGTGCTAAGGATAGATAATGGTGGAGAGTTTTGCAGTAAGGAATTTGAAGAATTCTATAAGAAGTGTGGTATAGCATGGCAGAAGACTACTCCATATACACCTTAGAAAAATGGAGTTATAGAAAGAGTGAACAAGATGTTGATGGAAAGGGCAAGAAGCATGCTCAGTGGTGCAGGGTTAGGATAAGAATTCTGGGCAAAGGCAATAGAGACAACATGTTACCCGGTCAACAGATCACCTTCATCAATGTTGGAGGATAAAAATCCACAAGAGGTATGGATTGGTAAGAAACCCTCTCTTTCACATCTGAGGGTATTTGGATGTGATGCATATGTACATGTTCGAAAGGAACAATGAACCAAGTTGGATAGTAAATCTGAAAAGTGCATCTTTATTGGGTATAATGATTGCTTAAAGGGTTATAAGCTTTGGAAACTAGTAACAAGGAAGGTTATGTACAGCCCAAATGTGGTGTTCAGAGAGGTGAAAGATATTATTAAATATGAAGTCCAACCAAAGGAACTTGAGAAGATAGAGTTTGAGCTAAAGGAGGAAGAATCAGACTCTACAACAAAGGAGGAATCAAAAGATGGAGAGCCACAAACTCCGGGTGTAAGAAGATCAGTTCGAGAAAGAAGGCAGCCAGAAAGGTATAGTTCATCTGCTTTCTATTCAAATTTTTCTTTATCTATTACTAATGATGATCCCAGAACTGTGAAGGAAGCAGTAGATTCAGAGGATGGAAAACTCTAGAAAGAGACCATGGTTGATGAAATGGTGTCTTTTCAAAAAAATGAGGCTTTGGATCTGGTGGAGTTGCCGGCCGGAAGGAAACCCATTGGCAGCAAATGGGTGTTCAAGAAGAAGACAAATGCAGAAGGAAAGGTGGAGAAATACAAAGCTTGGTCGGTAGCAAAAGGTTATTTCCAGGTGTTGGGAATTGATTTTGGTGATATTTTTTCTCCTGTTGCCAAGGTAACTTCTATTAGATTATTTTTATCTGTTGCTGCTGCTTTTGATTTTGAGGTAGAACAGATGGATGTGAAGACAACA
>APFE031055928.1:187559-224392 GCA_000404065.3 Pinus taeda | reverse complement strand
GCTCTGAGAAGTTCTCTTGGTATAGAGAAACAATGGGCATTGTAGGGCTGGATAAATGACTAAGCTCTCTTGTGGCCCCTTGTGGAAAGAAAACAATAAGTGGGAGAATGTTGGGTTGTGTTATATTCTTTCCACGATTAGCCCATGTAGTTAACCGGGGGGTTAGGAGGGGGGCGAAGCCCCCCCTTCATTGCGCCGATTGCGTAGTGGGGAAAGTCATAGGGGGCTTGAGGGGTGCAGGTAACCCTACACTATGGAGTTCAGGGCAGAGCCCCAAAAAAAATTTGGTTTTGGAACCTATGTTAGGTTGGGTGGACCCACCTACGGTTTTGTGCATGATTTTCGCACATGTTTTTTGGACGCGATGGTTTTTGGTCCATGGTTTTGGACACGATGGTTTTTGGTCCACGGTATTGGATTCTTCAACATGTATAAACATGTATTATAACATTGAAAGGAACATAATGAAAAACCAAGCTGGTAGCCCAGTTTTGGGATCTAGGGGAAAATCTTTGTGTATATGTGTTTTATGTGTTATGCTCTCGCATTGTTTATTTTATGTGTTTTAGAATTTGTATGCAAGTAATTTATGTACAGGGTTAAAACCTACATGGATTAGGGTTTTAAGCTAGGTATAAAGTGCAGAGGTTTTTTTTATTTGATTTGGTGGAGTTATTTCTAGATGAAGGTATTAGGTCAAAGAGGCTAGGTTAGGGCAAATGAGATATGATTGCGGAAATTCAAAGGGGAGAGGCGGGAAAAAGGTTTAGCACTTAAAAGGTGATTTCATGAAATGGTTTAAGACATATGAAGAGTTAGGTAGAGCATAGGAGATGTATTCTTCCTAAACTGAAGAAATATGGACAAATTATGATAACTTTCCCAAAATAGAGCATGAGCAAACATGTATTCTTCTATCAACTCGAAAATTACCATATAAAAGACATGAAATGGTTTATGAGCTTACACAACATTCATACAAATGATAATGAAGAGAAAACAATGCTAAGCATCCATACCACATGTATCCCAAAGAAATAGTTACAACTCATCTATTAATTTTGGCCAAAATCTGATACAATCGTGTCTATGATCACTAGTACAACATCCAACTGAGCCCAACCTATGAAAAGAGTGAATAAAGGCAAGATATAGACCTCAAAACAAACTCCTCCCAACCTTAGGGGTCAAATCCATGAGAGGAGGAGAAGTTCCACCAAAATCTGAAATGATAGCTAGGTTGTAGGGTGGTCAAAGTGACTCATCCCTAATTACATTGAAACTGATTCATTTGACTTGATGAAGTCTATTAACCTAATGTATTTACCCCTAGGTAATAGTAAAAGACCATAATTACATTTACAATATGAATTTCATCAGTAAAAAGTTTATTTCCAAGGATGAAAATCAAATCTGGAGAAAAACAGTGAAAAATCAAGCAACTGGTCAAGTGTACCATCTTTCTGTCAAGTGCACCCTCGTAGAGTCAAGTGCGCCCTCCATCTTGTAGGTTGCTTTTGACTGCCTTCCTCATGTCCAAATTGAGCCCAAGATAGCTCATTGGAAATATTGTCCTGTCTAGTTTCCAAATATTCCTATATTTGAAAAATGGACCTGATTTGACCCTCCAAAACTTCATTCTCCCAATATTGGTCAAGTGCACAGTGCCTAGCTAAAAAACTAGGCAGAAATGTGATGTTTTGCTAGTTTGTTTTCACTTTTCACTTGCCAATTTTGCAAACCATGTCTCAAAACATGGTTTTGTTATATGTATTTGTCATTATGCAAGTGCGTAGAGCAAGGAAGTGCACAACGCCGAATTCAAATCGACTTTTGAGTGCCTTATAGAAGTCACAATTGAGCCCATGATAGAAAGTTGGAAATATATATCTCTTGGCTATACAATAGACCTATCAAGCATTGAAAAATATCAATTATAGCCCATAAAAAGTAAATTCTCCCAGGACTAGTCAAAAAGTGTAGAATGAGGGTGCAAAATTGAAGTGTGATCTTGTAGAAAATGTTTAGAGGTCTTCCTCAACTCCAAATTGAGCTTATGATAGCTTATTGGAAATATCTTTCTTTCTAGTTATCATTTGACTCATCAAGAAAGTCATTTGGATAATACAGCTAGGATAAAATTTGATTTTCCAAAGGTCACTCAAGAAGTGCAACAACTCTCTTGTAGCAACTGTATGTTTGACATTTCTCAAAAACCATAACACCTGTGTAAAAATTGGAGTTTTTTTATGCTTTTACTATTATGGACAACAACCTCTCTCAATTTTGTAAAATCCATCTCTGTTTGGTTGGAAACATACCTTGAAGAAAAATTGGCCCTATGTGTGGCAAATGATTAGTCCCTTGGAATGACTTCTTGAAAAATGATGGAGACATGATGTTTATGAGTTGGAATGGCCTTATACTTGCTGAAATCACCTCCCTTATGCCTTCACTTAATGTTTTGAAACATTACCCTTTCACTTGACTATTTCCTTTGACAAATTGATCTTTTGATGGTCTTTGAGAACTATTTGAATTTGACTTTGCTTTAATGAAGTTGGCATATAGAGATTGAGTTAATAGCATTAGGAATAGTTACTTATTACATATAATGGACGTAAAATTACATGATGAAATAATCATTTCTCTTTACAAATCATCTTCACATGGTGAAGAGATGTTATTTGATCACCCTTTACTTGCTAGTCTTATGCAATGGAATGGAGTTTTATTGGAACTTTGGAAACCCTAATGACCTCATGAGACCTTAAAGGACTGAATTTCAAGAGGACATGACTGATGTGATGGCATGATGTCAATAAATTTATGGGCAATGGATACTTAGCAAGGTTGAAATGATCCAGCAAGGGGTAGATTTCTAAAAGGAGTAAAGGAAACCAGAAATCAACCTTCAGTGACCAAAGTTTTGCATGACGACCTAGTGGAATGAAAAAAATTTCAAAATGGCACCCTAATATGATAAGAAAAGAGGATTTTTTTATCACTGATAGCAATATGCAAATACTAACTCTAACACCTGCTACCTTATTTCCTTCTCTCCATGTGTTTAGAGGAATAATATAGTCAAATTTGGACAATGAAATTTTAATATTGTTAACCACATCCCGCAAGGGCCAATTATGGGTCAGTTTATATGTCAGGTGGCTATGTAAAAACTTACATACACAGTGTATGATTAGTTGAGAATCTCAATGAACGTGTATTAGATGATACCCTTCTCTAGTGGAAATTTGTAGACATTTCTCAAGTGTCAGGAATTCTATGAGGTTATTTGTTTCCACACCACTGAAAAAGGAATAGACATGTAAACGGTAGGAGTTCTCATCTCTGATGATCCCACCATAGACTGACTTTCTAGGATTTCCTTTGGAATATTTGTCAAACCTCATTTGGATGAAGACTCTGAAAGGTGTATAAATGAATTCTCACTAGAGTACTTTCATCCATGTACAGTAGATGAAGAGGTGACGAACATATTGAGGTAGATATCTAGGCCTTTTAGGATGTGATCCTCATATTTGTCAACTTTCCATTTCTCCGAAGTAAGAGGGGAATTCATCACAATTTCCCTAATATTACAGAGGATAATTTATTTTAAACGGTACACAACCCTTTTTTTCATTTCAAATACTCTCAAGTTTATCTCTTTCCACAAATTCCAAAGAGTAAAATCTAGAGCCAAATGCTAGGCTCGTAAGACAACCAATTTTTTGAAACAACGATCAAACCATCGTTCCATCCATGTTTTGACATTACTGACTTGGGTAAGGTACACCTTAATATTTGTTGGACAAGTGCCCATATACTCTTGGAAAAAGGACATAGAGATGGACCCTTGTAACCTTTTCTTTGAAGGTGATCCCAAGTTAAATAATTCCCCCAAGCTACCAAACAAAGAAAATTTGAAATATTTTTCCATCCAAATCCCTCCCACAACTAATACCACAATGTTTCCTCTCTTGGATTTGAAATCCTACTAGTAAAGAGTAATATTCTTTTAATGAGAAGGCTCCCGATGATTGTTTCCCCCAACATACAATATCCTATTGTCAGGTGACTCTTATCAATCTATATCAAGTAATGGTTGGTACTCTTCCCACATGTGAATATCATTTGTATGGTCCCAATCACCTTTATCATTCCATTGTCTCTAGTTTTTGTTTGCAGTTACTAGCTTCTAGAAATCCACTATCTTGTGGGACCCTTATGACTTTGATAGCTTTCTAATGGGTTGTAACTTCTCATTTTCTACCAAAGGAGGATACTATTTCGAAGAATCTTCTTAGAAGGATGATTTTTTCCCCATTTTGACCTCCCAAAATGCATAAAGTATCACAATATCCTAACCTTCCTGGGCCCAGATCCTGACACCGGAGTCTTGGATTTTTCCTTCAAAACGTAATCTCCCCTCCTGTGTGTGCAAAAGGTAGATACTTTTGTAGCCATATTTGTTTCTAGATTTGTGGGCCTCCTTAAAACCAAAGCCTCCACAACTTCATACCATAAGCAGAGTTGATGATTTGAGGATCCCTTACGCCAAGTCCCACCAACGATCTTAGTGTATCCAACTTATTCCATCAGACCAAGCCCCATTTTCACGTTTTAGCAAAACCTCTCAACAAAAAGTTACTTGAAATAAAGCATAGGGCTTAATAAATTGTGCTTGGAATAGGCATTATCGTAGCTAGTAATTTGGCATTGCTTGTAATACTGCTTTGGCTAGTATTAGACAACTTGGGAAATTAAGTGCCCTGAAAGCTCAATTGATGAACTTACTATGGGTGATTTCTATGAGATCTTCCCATGTAGTGATCCAATCATGATACATAACAAGAGCTACCCCCAAGTACTTGGAAGGAAGGTGGTCTCTTTTAAAGCCCATACTCTGAGTTAACCACAATTGAATAACCTCTGAGAAATTGAAAAAAAAATATTCATTTTGTCCTTGTATATAATTTTTCATGAGACTCCAAAAAGATGTGCAAAAGTATACTCATTCATTTCACCTCTTTCCAAGTGGGCAATCCAAATAGTATCACATCATCAACAAATTGTTGATGAGAGATAGGAAGATCAACACCATGTAAGCAAAGACCATATATATGTCCTAATTCACATGCACTATTAAACATTCTCCCAAGTCCAAAATTAAAAATAAAGGTTTCATAAAATGATTTTCAAGTTATTTTATGTCTTTTAGGAAATGCACCGTGATTGCAAAACCACACGAATTAAAGTAAATTTTGCAGATTTTTAAGAGTTAAAATAGACAATAAGCAACATAAAAACACATAAAATTGATGACGAAGTTCACCCCTCCTAGGCTACATCTTCGGGTCTAGCTTCCAATGGTGCAATTTTTTATTATATGCTCAAATCCCCAGTTACATCAACATACAAGTCCCAATTTGAAAATATAACACTTAGCCATTGCATCCAAAATGCCCAAAAACCCTTTTGTAGGCTGCTCTTAGGCTCAAAAAGGTTCAAGAGGGACCAAGTTAAGCCTCTTTTTCCAAAGTTGTATGTTATCTTCTCTGTAAAAATCATCCTATACAAAACCTAGCAATAAAATGAACCATGGTGTATTGGTATGGCACTTTGTTAGCAGCCCAAATGTCTTGGGTTCGATCCATAATTTTCTCCAGGATTAGCATTTTATTTAATACAATTTTTCTTTTGTAAACAATGTGAGCCAAAGACCCTCCTCCTTATGTTGTGTTGTTGGTCATTTGGGCTACATGTGACCGAGGGGCGTAGGCCATATGCCATGCACCCTCCCTGGCCCTACTCCTGATCTCATGGTATTTGTATGCTCTTAGTCTAGGGTGTGGCGGGGTGCCACATGTCCTAAGCCTTTTGAATCCTCTGCCCATGGTTGCCTCTATTGTGATATGTCCAGGGGTCATTTCCTTAGCACGGGAAGGGTGCCATGCACCTGCCCTCCACTTCTGCTCCATTGTTGGTTTTGTGTTTGAGCCAAAAACCAAGGGCCAGGTTGGTCATGCGTGCCTACTACCCCACCCTTCCCCTCAACCATCGGACCACTTGTATTCAAATATAAATTGCCCATTATACATTACAAGAACCACCTATAGCCTAGTTGGTCGAGCATCCATTGCATGTTTGGGAGGTCATGGAGTCGAACCCCAAGGAGACTTGTCTGTCAGTAAACCAATTTTTGGCCTCTTCTGGAGTTCCACGTGGCACCTTGAGACTCAACCACATGTCGCTTCATGATTGAACCATTTCTCAAAACCGTCAACCAATAATAGTGCACCAAATGTTGTCACAAGACCGACCCAAATGGCAAATTTTGATTGGCTCTCGTACTATCTGTCCAATAGATTAAGTCAGAATGACATCATCATGTTAGAAAATTATATATTATATAGCAATGGAACACATATAATATTGCATAAACAAAAACATAGAAAATGCATAAAACAAGAGTGAGACATAGATATAGTTGGTTCACACAATTTGGGCTATGTCCACAAAGAAATAGCTAGACCTTCCTCTTATATTATCCAACAAAATGAGGAGATACAACCTACAGTCAATCCATTGTAATTTCCTCTTCACTCTCACACAATCGCCTCTCCCTTTCTCACTCAAAATACACATGTATTCAGTCATAATACAATTCCCTCATATATAGCGAAGGGTTGCCTTCTAGGGAAAAAAGCCCTAAATTAAACATAACTTCTACCATCAGATCATCTGCCTAATGAATGGAATATATTGACTACAAATTACAATATTTTACAAGGCAATTTTACATCTATTTTTAGCTTTAGGGGGATTTCCCCCAAACCCCTCCCGAGGGGGCTCATAAAAATTGTCGTCACCCCCCTGGTGGCAAACAAATAGGTGGTGTTCCCACCCCATTATGAACTATGGTCCAATGTGGCAATACCTTTGAATAAAGAAGATAATCAGGCTCCACACCCAACACATCATACAGACTTCCATGTGGCATCCATATAATGCAAAGTCAACCCTACAAGTTGACTTTTTAGTTGTTTGCCAAAAACTTCGAAACACGATAAATTCCTCATATAGTGTAGGATTGAGTGGATTCAAGCATCGTTCGAATCAGAAGAGTGAGATCTATTATTTAGCACTAGTTTTGGGATATTTTAATCACTTTAATATTTGAGTATATTTTTTATCCCATGGATCATTCCTCCCCACTGGAAGATTTTGGACCACCAAAAGTATGTTTTTACTTAGCAAGTAAGTGAGGGTATAGCTCCCTCACTTTCTTGATTTCTATCCACCTTTCTTTGCTTGGATTGGTACCTTTGAGCCCCACACAAAGATACTCCACATTGCCTCTACATGAATTTCTTATCCTCTTGTCAAGAATTGAGTCTTCCTGTAACTCATTTAAATATTCAGGAGAAAAATATTCTATAGATGAAATCTTAACATTCTCTTCTTGATAAAAAATCATAGGAGGCTCATACAATCTCAAGATTTCCACATTCACAACAGAATAAATTTGTAGGTAAGGTGGAAAATCTATTTAGAAAGTGTTAGCACCAATATTCTCCAAGATTTTGGAAGGACCATATCTAATTTCCTTGAGATTTTTACCTTCACCTTGTAGTCTTTCCTTGTTGATGTACAACCAAACTTGATCTCCCACTTGGAAATCATGATCAACCTAATTCTTATCATGTCTTTCTTTGTACTTGGCTTGGCTTTTATCTAGTTTTTCATGTACCCTTTAATGCATTAGCTGAAATTGTTTAATGAAATGCTTGGCTTTTTCCACGTCACTATGTCCATCTATTGTAATATCTTTACCAAAGATGAAATCCAAAGGAGACTTTGGAAAATAACCCAAATAAGCTTCAAATGGAGACACTTGTGTAGATGAATGCTTGACATGATTGTGGGCATGTTGTATGTAATGAAAATGCTCATCCAAAAGTTTAGGATTCTTACCACAATATCCTCAAACGAGATTCACTACCATTTTGTTCACTACTTTTGTTTGGCCATCGGTTTGTCAATGAAATTTTGTGCTCTTCTTCAAATTTGTGTCCACGAGTTCACATAAACTTGACCAAAAATTCTTGATAAATCCTGAATATTGATCAGAAATAATCAAATTAGATAACACAAAATGAACACATACATCTTGGAAAAATATCTTTGTGGTTTTTTTCAACTATAACATGTTTCCTACATGGCATCAACACACACATTTTGCTGAAATGATCCACTACAACATATAAATAATCATGACCTTTCCTAGACACTGATAGTCCCCCAACAAAATCCATAGAAATACTCTCCTAAGAACGAGAAGGGATAGGAAGTGGAGTATACAAACCCAATTCCCTATTACTTGGATTATTGGTAGTGCACATAGAACATCCTTTTACATGTATTAATACAGCTTCATTCATATGATGCCAATAACAATACCTCTGTAATTTAGCAATTTTTTTTCCTATACCAAAGTGAACAACAATAAGAGGAGTATGGCCTTCCCTTATAACATTGGCTCTTTCACCCAGTGGAACACCTAACTTGCCAAGATGATACAACAACTTGTCATGAACATGATGATATAACTCTTCAATATGGTTTCCTTGACTCAAAGTTGCATAAACATATTGAAAATATGCATCTTGAGAATATTGTTCAATATAAATTTCATGCATGATTGAGATATGCTTAAGAATAAAAGATGCATTAACAATATGCCTTGATAACATATCTACAACTTTGTTGTATATACCTTTCTTATATGTGATTACCAAATGAAATTGGTGTAAGAATCCCATCCATCTGAAATGTCTAGCTTGTTTTAGCTTGCTTTGATATTGTAAATATTTCAAAGGTTGATGGTCAGTATGAATAATCGTTTCTTTACCCATCAAATAATGCTTCCATTTCTTCATGCTTTGTACCAAAGCATATAAATCTTTATCATAAGTTGGAATAGTTAATCATTGCATTAGAAAAATTTTCAGAATGATGACATATTGACTTACCATGTTGCATCAAAACTGCTCCCATAGAATATTCACTTACATCAGTTTGAATTTCAAATGCTTTCTTAAGATCTGGAAGTGCTAGAAGTGGTGATATATCGATTTTCTCTTTCAATGTGTCGAAGGTTTTGGTAGCTTTCTTCCCTAGTGAAATACCTACTTCACACTTGTCAAAGCATATAATGGTTTTGCAATGAATTAGAAGTTAGCGATAAATTTTCTCCAGTATTGGGTTGCTCCCAAAAAGCTCCTAACTTATGTTACATTGTTGGGTTTATGTCAATTCACAATAACAACAACTTTGGAGAGATCAATATTCAATTCACCATCTCATACAATATGACCCAAATAAACTAGAGATTTATTCCCAAATTCACATTTAGACATCTTCAAATACAACTTTTACTTTTTCAAGACATCTAAAACTTGATTTACATGCTCTTCATGAATCTGATTGAAAATCATAATATCATCTAAGTATACTATGACAAAATCATCAAGGAATGGTCGCAATACATCATTCATAACTCTCATGAATGTGGTAGGTGTTGGGTGTAGGAATTTCACTTAAGCAAGTTCCTTCAACACTTAATTGTCAACCTGAGGGTTTCTTAAACTTAGAGATGAAGCACAGGTATTACTAGAAGATGTATGAACTTTTCCTATTTCTATTCCTACTTCTCAATTGAAATCTTGAAGAATCAAACAAAAAAATCACAAAGGGAAACTGACACCAAAGTAATTCTAGTGTTGGAATGTAAAAGAATGAATTTGTGAAGAAATCAAATAAAGGAACTTTCACACTGCTGTAAACAATATTAACTGCTGAAGAAAAACTCTATGTTTATCCTCAGTATAGGTGGTGCTAGTTTAACGAGTGGCCCCCTGAAAATATATGCCTTCTAAATGATTTTCCTTCTCACACTACGCGGCTGTTCTTGTACTCTTGAAGTATGCTTGCACTAGTACAAGTACAAAACTTATGTGAGAAGTATATTTTATGCTTATACTAAAGACTTATGTCTTCACGTAGGGGCTCTAAGTGTCAAGGCTTGGAGCACTCTATTCCTGTAACAAGACTTTTGTTCTTGTACCAGAACAGAGCTTCCTACACCAAGTATTCCAATTTACTTTTGGGAAAATAAAAGGGTGTGTTAACTATAAAACGAATTGCAAATGCGAGTAGAATTTGAAATAACTTGCACACAAAAAAGAATGCTTCAATCAACTGAATCTCACAAATAGAAATAACTTTTAAGATGAAAACAATCTTCAAAAGTTAAAGAAAACCTTCTTCAATCAAAGGGTTTTGCATGCAATCAAATCTAACTCGAAATGGGTTCACTATAATATTTCAGATTACTTTTAATCCTTTTCCTTAAATCGTGAGGTGTAGACATAAATTAAGATATTGTAACAACGCTCTTTTCTATCTCATGAAGTCATCTTTAATCTTTAGAAGTTTAACTTTTAATATTATAAATTCTTCCTTCTGATGATGAACGCTTACTTTGCATAAATAAATTAAATAATATACCCGAAAAAAAAAAGAATAAAACATTTGTTGTAAATGAACTAGCAAAACAAAGTGCAAAATCCTACATGCGCTGGTGTAAGAATAATCTTACGTGCATGATCCAAACAAAAGAAAACTAGAAAATAAATTACAGGAAGTAAAGTAATTCAATTTGACTTTCACACAATGGATCCGTTCACACTTTTACTGTTTAACGAAATAAACCAGAATTCGTAAGCAAGCATGAAATTAATGTTTAAACCATGCTTCTACAAATAAACAAAGTTAACACACACCTTTAAGATAACAAAAGCAAGAGGGTAAACAAGTTGGATTGGCTGGGCCCTAGCCAACCAACTCCTTTCCCGTTTTAGGAAACAAGAATCTTTAGCACGTTAATAACACATCAATGAAGGATTAAAACGCAAAGTGAGAAAATCATGGTGCAACTCCTTGTATTAATTCCAATAATCAAATATACATTATGAGTTCAAGTCTAGCCCAAAATGAGGGTGACAATGAGATTACAAATTAACCAGAAATTACAATTGCACTATTATCGCTACCGCTAACCTAGTTCTATCTAAGAGCTATACTTTATACAACCCTTTGGCCTATGGCCATAATTGAAAATTACACAGTAATTCCAAATCGATCCTTTTAGTTGAAACGAAAACAAACAAAATTACAAAAATAAGCCAACACCTATAGTAAGTTGTGAACTAATCGTTGGCCATAGAAGCTATCCTCGGCCATATCCCTGACTATCCTCCACTTGAGTTAAACTCTGGATCACCACAACCGAACTGGACAACGTGGACCAAGATGCCCGTGTGAAGTGATCGAGCTGTTGCGAAGATCACGGAATGGATAGTTTTTGGTTGTGCAGGAATCCACCTGTACTAGATCAAGCTAGTATAATGCTTAATAATTTAGCTTATCAAATACTTTAGGAAAGTAAATATAAATTACAAGAAATATTAAATGCACGAAATCTATTTAAAATGATTAATTAAGCACCTAATGAACCTTAAACATGAAATATGAAGTTTATGTAGGAATAGACAGTATTCTTGGACTAGTGCAGGAATGAGGAGGTTTATGGAGATAAAAAAAGGTTAATGATTATGGTTTCGTAATAGGAAGGGGGTAAAATAGAGCATTTCGGCCTATCAACATCCTCCCATCCCTAAGTTGTTGTGTGTCCTCACACAACCTTTACCTGCTACAAAAATCTTCAACATAGGGAGCCATCTTTCAATCCTGCACTTGGATACCGATCCTTGATTTCACTACCTTCGTCTTCTTACCTCGGGCATTATTAATTTTTTTGGTCATCTTCTTGAGGCACTTGTAGCATTTAGAAGCCCGAAACTTCCATACCTTCACTTGACGTTTTTTCTCTTTGGCCTCTTCTACCAACTCTATCTTGCCTTGCTTCTGCCAAGTCTACTCCATGACCTGGTTTAATGCCTCCGAGTCTTGAACCTGTTGTTCGAGCTCTACTATTCGGTTATTCAAATAGAGGGTAGAGGTCTCTATTTCCAGCTCATCTTGTGCAAGAAATTTTTCTACAACTAATTCAAAACATGTACTGTCATTACCAATATCAAAGTTATCGTAGCCATTCAATATCTGCATCATAATATCACCAAGCATTTTTATGCGAGGATCTTCCATGTCACTGAGGGTTTCAGTCCCCTATGCATCTAACTCATCAGGGGTTTTAGTACCCTGTACATCTAGCTCGTCAGGGGTTTCAGTACCCTGTTCATTCAACTCATCAGGGGCTTCAATACCCAGTTCATTCAACTCATCAGTGGTTTCAGTACCACATTCATTCAACTCATTAAGGGCTTTAGCGCCCTGTTCATTTAGCTCATCAGGGGCTTTAGTACCCTATTCATCAAAATTGTCAAGGGTTTCTATGTGCTACGCCTCATCATCTACCTGACCCTCTTTCGGGTCTCTACTTGAACTCGGTGTCATTCTTTTCTTCTTCAACTTATGAAGGAAGGACGACAAGGGTATGTCGTCCTCCTTCTCTGCATTTTCTTCATTCACCACAGTATGATTTGCTACATCTGTGAGATCAAGAGGTTGTGATCTCCAGGTGAAGCCTGGGGTGACTTGTCAACCAAAATCGGGGAGCTAGACCGAGTGTGACTTGTCCCCGAATAGACATTCCTTTTCTTAGTCGAGGTCCTAGTCACTCTTATTTTTGCTAACTCCATCTCTTTCTTAACTAGGATTGCAATGAGCCCATGATGGTATAGTTTATATGCAACCTGGCTCGCACCCCCCTTCTACAGTCCTTTCACCATTTTATCTAAACTTCAGAGTAGGTAATAAGGGAAATTGATGTGTTTCCCTGATTCAAAATGCAACAAAAACCAGATATGGTACATGAACGTTAATGTGTACTAACATCCCTCACAGGTTAGAAACTTCTGTAATATGTATAGGAGGTCTCTCCATTTTCCAAGCATGGTGCTTTGCAGAAGCCCTTTCTTCCCGTCAACTTTGAGCTTCCAGTCGACCACAAATCGGTGCCATATTTTCTTTTTGATCCTCTCCTTTTTGAACCATTGTTCCCCTATGGTTGACAAGCCTGTAGCTCGCACTATAGATTCTTCCATGACCTCCAATTCTAGTGAGCCTACCTTAGCTCGGCCTCCCTCAAATGTATTTGCAAATTCCAGATCCACGGCCATATCGAACCCATCGAATTTCTACAAAAATGGGAGAAATCCTGATTCTTGTAATAGTGCAAGACTATTTCGATATTCAATCATCTACTCTATCTCCTTCATAGATGATGGTTCATATCTCATGGGCGCCATCTTGTTTGAATCCACCTCAATTTTCTGTCACAGCCTTATGAAGATTTCACACTACGGAGTGCAAAGGGGATGCCGAGAATTTTATGACGGAGGTCCCTCCGTCCACCGCCTTATTTATCCCTTCCATCCAATCATGTTCAATCATTAAAATAATCCCTTCAAGATAGATGCACACACGTATCAATCTGGTACGGGCAAGCAATGATAATTGCAAGAGGTGAAAATTTTTATAGTGGTGGTGTAATGATCATGGATGATTGGATTATGAGGTAAGGCTATCATTGAGAAGTGATGGAGGATCTTTTCAAAAGGAGGTAAGTGTGGGGTTTTGGGTAGATCTGTACTATCCACGTTTGCCTCATAATTCACATAAGGTGTACTTCGATACTCATTAAAAAGATTAGACCTCAGAACCTGAAATATCTTGCACTTTAAATGATTCTCCCTAAATTAGTAAATGATAAAGCAAACTCTTACTCAAAATTTAAATAATATAATGATATGATCTATCATTTTGTTAATCATTCATTTACAGAAATAAAAAGTAAATTTCCCAATAAGCATTCTGTATCAAGCGCTCCTATATTGTGTTAAACATTTTTGCACTGTGTTTTCACAGTCAGGCGCGTGCCTGCACTAATTGTGCTTGCATGAACTTGCTTGCACTACAACGTGATTGCACTGAACCTGCTTGCACCAATCATGCACATTCATGCACTAGGGATTTTTGTAGCATCGAAGAAAGAGGGGATAAAAAAAATTATGATATAACGTAGTTCTTTGGCTAGACTAAAAAAAAAATTGCTTGAATATACAAGAGAAGTTTTATTTTCCATTCTTTGGTGTTTCATGAGCATGCCTTCTGATATGACTGTATCAAATCCTACAATCGATCCACGAGGGAACAAAGAAGTGGGAAGGGGTAATTTTTAGAGTGGGAAGGAATATCATAATAGGGATTCCAAGAATAATACCACCAAGGGGGATAAATGAAAATGGGATGTGAAAACAAAATTCAAGGGGGAAAGAGGGATTTTACAAAATTGGATAGGGATAATTTTCTTAGAAGAAAAAGGAGGGTGATTCATTATGGGATTAAGAAAATAAAAATAGTGGGAATTACAAAACAGGAAAATAGAAGAAAGGCAGAATTTTATCTTCAAAATTTGCTTGCACGAGTGCCGAAAAAAGTAAACGAAGCGGGAAATAAGTGTTTACTTGGATAAAAATTTCCATGCTAGTTACCCAAAAATTGGGTAAGAGATTGGTTCCTTGAACCTACTTCTTCTTGGTGATAGCCAGCATATATAAAAATCAAGTAACATTCCCTTTTTTATTGAAATTTCGAAATTCCTACTAGCATGCTAATTTCAGGTTGATCCTTCTACAATCATGTCAGTCAACTGATTTTCATATATATAATATTATATATATATATTTGTCATTTTTTTCTTCTCTTATTTTTGATTTTATTATATGAGGAAAAGAAAGAATCAGATCTTCAACAGGTTGGTGTTTCCACCTAACATCTCCTTTTCAAATTGTTGTTGGGCTTGTTGCATAAAATATCTTTTAGTAAGGGGTTGAAAATACAACTTCAATCTATGCCCACTTACTAGGAACACGAAATTTTGTCCAACAATAGTTTTGATTTCTACTGCTCCATTCTCAAACATTTTGACCACCTCATCAGGTCCCATCTAGCGTGTATGAAATTTCCCTTTAAAATATTTAAATCTAGAATCGTAAAGGAGTACCCAATCACCTGGTTGGAACTACTTCTTCTGGATAGAATTATCATGCCACTTCTTGCACTGTTGTTGAACCAATATGTTCTGTTGAACAACATCCCTTTGAAATTCATCTAACTCATTCAACTATAGAAGACATTGTTGTTGTGCTTCAGAGAGATCTAGCCCCAATTGGACTGCAGTCCTGAAAGTCTTGATCTGGAACTCTATCAGCAAGAGGACTTGTTTCCTGTACACTAGCTCATATGGTGTGTGTCCCGTCTTGTTCTTCCAAGTGGTTTGGTATGCCCACAAGGCGTCTGATAATTTGTTAGCCCAATCCTTTCTATGGATATTTATTGTCTTTGTGAGGATGGACTCAATCACCTTGTTCATGGACTCCACCTGACCATTTGCTTGCGGGTGATATGATGTATATTTCCTGTGTCGGATTTTGTACTTCTCCATCACACCCTATATCAGATTAGAAATAAATTGCGGACCATTTTCAGAAATAATTTCTCTAGGCACACCAAATCTAGTAAAGATTTCAGTAAAGAGAAAATCAACAACAAATTATTCAATAGCAAAAGAAACAGCTTTAGCTTCTACCCATTTTGTAACAAAATTTGTACAAACAAAAATATGCTTTTTATTTAATGATATTGGATTTATTGGTTGTACAAAATCAATGGCCATTTTCCAAAACGCTCAATCATAATCAGAGGACATAAAGGCATTTCATTGGTTCGATTAGGTTGGAAAATTCGCTAACAACTATCACAACTCTTCACATATTGTTTGTCATTCTTAAACAAGGAGGGCCAAAAATATCCAGCTCGTAACACTTTGTATGCAGTCTGCTTATCAATGATGTTGAAATATGGCAACAAGAATATTCCAAATTAATTTGTCCTTGAATTAAATTGTGAATCAAAATCGAATTTAGTCTTAACAACTACTTGGAAATAATTAATTATTTTATTTTAAATTAATTAGTTGGAGAAATTCAAGTTAGAAGTCTTTCTGAAGTCATGGAAGAGTCATCCCTTAAATTAAGGAGATAAGATTGAGTTATATTTGAGTTGTAATTAGTTAACTTATTTTACTATTTTAAGTCCAGTTAAATTAGTTCCAAACTGTTTGAGGAACTAATAGTGAGTCAATAGTCAGTGGATGCATTAATGCACGCAACTAGTGCTACTCTAGTTAACTGAAGATTCCCTCATCAGAAACTCGTGCATGTCTATTCTTAGAAAGACCCAGTTGAGATTAATGTTCAAGGATAGAGTACTATCAGTTGCATGTGTTTTCTCATGGAGAAAACTCATGCATGCAGTCAATGGTTCATCCTTGAGGATTGCACAATTTTGAAAGTTGGTTTTCCACTCGGTAATAGGAAAATCATCCACAAGGAACATCGCAAGGAAATAGGAGCTTGGAGGGTAGAGAGGAAGGCTGGAGAGAAGCCAAGATTTCCTGTGAGCATCTGTGAGGATTGTACTAAGAGCTGGCTAGCTATTAGAGCTAAGGCTTTTTATAATTCCTATATATTTCCACCATGTATGATAATACAATAGTGTGGGGTTTTATCTGATACTTTCCCCAAAGTATTTTCATTTGTATTATGCCATTGATTCTTCTTCTTTTGGTTATATTTTTCAGCTCGATCTTTAAGCTTCCACAAATTGATAGTAGAAGTAGGTTATAGTATTCTGCTTTGATTTATATTGCATTATCGGGTTAAACTATCATAGATTTTCTACATGGTATCAAAGTTGTGAACAATATACTGAGAAGAGAATTCGAAGTTTGAAGTTCAGGGTTGCATGTGCAAATCGAATTCATGTCATACTTCAAGGTTGGCCAATGGATTTATAAGGCTTGAGACTCAAGTATGCCTTGGAAGGTAGCTCGAATTACATAGCATGGAAAGATAGAATGGAGGCTATATTAGAAGACAATAGCTTGAAGGAATTCATTGATCAAGAAATCCCAAAGCCAGCTTCAACTAATACATAAGAGTTGGCTGAGTGGAAAAAGTGTGTGGTGAAGGTGAGATGGATCGTCCTTGAGGGAGTTCGAGACCATATTGTCTCAAGCCTCTATGGGAAGGATACTCCATTTTCAATGTGGAAGACATTGAAGGACCTATACTAGAATAGTAGCGACCAGAGGAAATTGGCGCTCAAGGATAAGCTTTGAATAATCAAGATGAAGAAGGGTGATACTATTTTCATATATCTGAACAAGCTCACCACCTGTAGAGATGAGCTTGGCAGTGTGGGAATAACTATTGTTGATGATGATATGGTGAGCCTCACTCTCCTTGGCCTTCCAAAGAGTTGGAATAGCTACCAGGACTCTGCGAATGGAAGGGAGAAACTATTGGATTGGGAACAACTGTGGTCGGATCTTATGTAGGAGGAGATCAAGAGGAGCACATGAGATGGTTCTTCATCCAAGAATGATGATGAATAAAATCTAGCCTTAGCAAGTACAAGAAGGAAAGGAAAGGAGAAGGCTTCCCATTTCAAATCAAGTTCTTCTGATGCAGGGAAGAAGGGTGACATGTCTAAATTAAGATGCTTTAATTGTCACAACATGGGACATTATATGACTAATTGCCCATCGAAGAAGTCCAAGGAGGGATCCTCGAAAGGATCAGAAGGTGAAGCATTAGCCTCTCAGTTTGAAATGGACTTTACCCTCATCGCATGCATGGTGTCATCGATGATGGGTTGTGTTTGGTATCTTGATAGTGGAGCCTCATTCCACATGAACGGTGATAAAAATTTATTTAGTGCCTTGGAGGAGAAAGACCTCAAGATGTACATAGAGATGGGTGACAATGGAAGGTATAGTGTTTCAGGAGTGAGCATGGTTTCTTTTCAAAGGGAGCATGGAGCTCCTCTCACCTTGAAAGATGTGATGTATGTGCCTCGACTGAAGAATAACTTGGTATCGGTCATGATGTTGGAGGAAAAAGGATACAATGTTGTCTTCAGTAAAGGAAAATCGTTCCTAAGACACACAGCCACAGGTTAGACCAAGAGGATAAGGATTTGGGTGAAGAATCTCTATAAACTAGAGGTAGATGATTGTGCATCATTGAGTACAAAAGAAAAATTGGTGCAAAGCCAAGACACTAGCAAGTTGTGGCACAGGTGGTTGGGCCATTTGCATCATGGGGCTTTGAAGATAATGCAACAGATATCTATAGGACTTCCCAAAGGTAAACTTGAGCAAGTTGACACATGTAAAGGTTATACCTTAGGAAAGTAAACCAAGTCTTCCTTTCATGATCGAGACAGTCGAGTAGAGGCTATCTTAGAGCAAGTTCATACTCATTTGTGTGGACCATTCTCGACAGCATCCACAGCGAACCAAAGGTATTATGTGATTTTCATTGATGACTATTCTCGTAAATGCTAGATTTATTTCATGCAGAAGAAGGACCAAACTTTCACAAAGTTTTGTGAGTTCAACGCTTTGGTCGAGAAAGAGTTGGGAAAGAAGATCAAGGCCTTGAGAAGCGACAAAAGTGGAGAATATGTCTCTCAAGAGTTTAAGGACTTCTATGAAGTGGAAGGAATTAAACAAGAGTTGATGGCACCTCATAACCCACAGCAGAATGGGGTGGCCAAGAGGAAGAACAAAACTATTATAGGGGTATCACGGGAAATGTTGCATGACCAAAGCATACCACTTCACTTATGGGCTGAGGCATGCAACACAGTGTTCTATTTGCAGAATAGAAGCCCGCATCGCATACTTGGGATAAAGACACTAGAGGAAGCTTTCTTTGGTAAGAGACCAGATGTGGGCCACTTCAAGATCTTTGGCTCATCAGTATATTTCCATGTGACAAATGATGCATGGAAGAAGCTTGAGCTAATAACAGAGTTGGGGATATTTTTGGAGTACATTGATACGCCTTAAAACTAGCGGGTGTACTTGCCTACCAGTTGGAGGAGAGTGATTTGCAGAGATCTCAAGTTTGGTGAGCAGAAGGCCATGCAAGTTTCCCTTGAGAGGGAGCTCCAACTACAGGCTATGGAGGAACTATTGGTTCCTAAGGAGGAGGAGCTTCAGACTGATGTAGAGCAGTTGCATGCAGAGGTTCCAGGAATGGATACATCCACTCAAGCAAAGTCTTCCAGAAATGGACAGAAGCACACAAGAGAAGCTGACAGATTGTTGGAGGATGCAAGAGAGAATGTGGGAGCACCATCTTCTCGGAGCAGATAGAGGAGGTCACATGAGAGGTACACTGGATACATGGCCCTTGTTGGGGAATCTGTTGAGACCAAGCCATCTTCCTTTGAGGAAGCAGTGCAACAGGTGATTTGGGTTGATCCTATGGTGGAGGAGTATGACTCCATAGTTTGTAACAGTGTTTGGGACATAGTTCCAAGACCAGAGAACAAGTCAGTTGTGAGTTCCCATTGAATTTATAAGGTAAAGCAAGCTGTTGATGGTAGTGTGGAGAAGCATAAGGCAAGATTTTTTGCTCATGGCTTTTAACAGGTCAAGGGGATTGACTATGATGAGACTTTTTCTCCTGTCGCAAAGTAATCATCTATTGGATCTATGTTGGCACTATCAGCATAGATGGGGTGGAAGATCCATCAACTGGATGTGAAGACTGCATTCCTCAATGTCCAGATTGAGGAAGAAGTGTACATAAAGTAGCCAGAAGGTTTTGAGACCTTTAATCATGAGTCACATGTGTGCTAACTCAAGAGAGAATTGTATGGGCTAAAGCAAGCACCTCGTGCTTGGTACACCAGGATAGACAACTACTTCACCAGGTTGGGCTTCACAAAGAGTGAAGCAGATGTGAACTTGTACCACATCGTGGTGAAAGGTAAGCTATTGATCATCGTACTTTATGTTGATGATCTCATATTGACTAGTTATGATCAGTTGATCGTGTCTCGCAAGGAGGACCTTGCAAGAGAATTCGAGATGAAAGACATGGGTCTCATGCATTACTTCCTTGGCATGGAAGTGTGGAAAAATGATGGGGAGTTGTCTGTGTCACAGGGCAAGTAAGCCAACGTGATACTCAAGAGATTCCACATGGAGAATTGCAAGCCCATGCAAACTCCTCTAGTAGGTAACTGGAGGATGGAGGTTGCTACTTCAAGAGAAGTGGTAGAGGCTACTGTGTACATGTAGCTTGTGGGTTCACTGATGTACTTAGTGAACACACGACCATATTTGTGCTATGCGGTGAACCAGCTAAGTCAAGCAACGGTTCAGCCTACCAAGATGTTTTGGAAGGTGACAAAGCATGTATTGAGATACCTTAGAGGAACATCTGAGTATGGATTATGGTATAGATGGACAGAGGGAGTGATGCTATAGGGCTTCACTAATGCAGATTGGGCAGGGAGTCCATCAGATCTAAAGAGCACATCAGGAGGGATTTTAAACCTTAGGTCAGCCACAGTTTCTTAGTACAGCAAGAAACAGAGGTTGGTTTCACTTAGCTCGATAGAGGCAAAATACATGGCTGCAAGTCAAGCAGGATGTGAGGCCATCTCGATGCAGAAAATCCTAGTTGGTTTGTTTGATCAGAGGATGGATCCAACTGTGATCTATTGTGATAATCAAAGTTGTATCAAACTCTCTGAGAATCCAGTATTTCATGATAGGTCCAAGCACATCAACATCCGGTATCATCATCTCAGAGATTGTGTAGCAAGGAGGATCATGTTGTTGCAGTATATTTTGACAGAGGAGCAAGATGCTGACATTTTGACAAAGCCATTGTCAAAGTGTAAATTCGAGTTCCATAAAGACAGGATCAGGGTGGCAGATAATCCATTTCTTGTTGAGAGGGAGTGTTGAAATATGGCAACAAGAATATTCCAATTTAATTTGTCCTTGAATTAAATTGTGAATCAAAATCGAATTTAGTCTTAATAGCTACTTGGAAATAATTAATTAATTTATTTTAAATTAATTAGTTGGAGAAATTCAAGTTAGAAGTCTTTCTAAAGTCATGCAAGAGTTATCCCTTAAATTAAGGAGATAAAATTGAGTTATATTTGAGTTGTAATTAGTTATCAGTTTATAGAGTTAAGTCTAATTAAATTAGTTCCAAACTATTTGAGGAACTAATAGTGAGTTAACAGTCAGTTGATGCATTAATGCACTGAACTAGTGATACTCCAATTAATTGAAGATTCCCTCATCAGAAACTCATGCATGTCTATTATGAGAAAGATCCAATTGAGATTAATTTTCAAGGACAGTGTAATATTATTTTCATGTGTTTTCTAATGGAGAAAACTCATGCTTGCAGTCAAGGATTCATCCTTGAGGATTGCGCAGTTTTGAAAGTTGGTTTTCCACTTGGTAATAGGAAAATCATCCACAAGGAACAACGCAAGGAAATAGGAGCTTGGAGGGTAGAGAGGAAGGATGGAGAGAAGCCAAGATTACCTATGAGTATCTATGAGGATTGTACTGAGAGATGGCTAGCTATGAGAGCTAAGGCTTTGTATAATTCCTATGTATTTCCACCATGTATGATAATACAATGGTGTGGGGTTTTACCTGAGACTTTCCCCAAAGTATTTTCATGTGTATTGTGCCATTGATTCTTCTTCTTCTAGTTATATTGTTCAGATCAATCTTTAAGCTTCCACAAATTGATAGTAGAAGTAGGTTATAGTATTCTACTTTGATTTATATTGCATTATCAGGTTAACCTATCACATATTTTCTACAAGCGAAGTGACCTCTACAAGGTTTGTCATGGGAAGATTTTAAGATATCAAACACTTCTTCCTCTATTACACGTCTGTGGATAGTAAGATCTGGTCCAGTGTGAAAGAGGTCTCCTTGAATCCAAGAATATGCAGCACTTTTCTGTATAATACTCTACTTTTCATGAGCGGATAAGTGAGGTGGTGTTCTTCCAGCGACTAAATAGTTAGCTATGTCAGTGAACCACAAGGATTCTGTTGACACAACAAAAATATGTTCATCGGGAAAATGATCATCAGCAGGAATTTCTTCACCAGGATTATTTAATCTTGAAAGATAATCTGCTACTACATTAGATTTTCCTAGTCTATCAACAATAGTAATGTTAAATTCTTGTAACAATAATAACAACCCAGTCACTCTACTGCTAGTTAATTGTTTATTCATCAAATATTTTATTATGGAATGGTCAATATGCACAAATACTTCATATCCTGTAATTTAATGTCTTGATTTATTAATGGAGATAATTATGGCTGAAAACTCTTTCTTAGTAACCCTGTAATTTAGTTCAGTGGGTGACAAGTTTTTACTGATGAAGTAAATAACATAGGATTGCTTGTCTTCTTCTTGTCCTAAAGCTATGCCAATAGCAATATCTGAGGCATCAAAGGAAATATGAAATGGCAGGGACCAATTTGTTCCTCTCAAAACTGGTGCTTGAACTAGTTTTTCCTTCAATGTCTCAAAGGAATTTTGGCAATTTGTGGACCAAGAAAACTCACTATCCTTAGCCAAAAGTAGAAAAAGGGGAGTATCTATCCTTGAGAAATTCACAATGAATCTCCTATAGTATCCCAAATTTCCTAGAAAACCTCTCACTTCCCTTTGAGTTTTGGGTACAGGAAGACTCAAAATAATTTCTATTTTTGTAGGGTCGACCTAGATACCTTTTTCGGAAACAATATGGCCAAGATCCACTCTTGCCTTGAACATTAATCTACATTTTTTTTCACTCAAGTCAAGATGAGCTTCTTCGCAACAAAGAAGCACTTTTTCTAGATTTTTGAGGGCTTCCTAAAATGAATCACCAAACACGAAAAAGTCATCCATATAGATTTCCACACACTCAAGGTCAGCAAAAATGGCCAAGACTTCCCTTTGAAAGGTAGCTAGGGCATTACATAGACCAAAGGGAAGCACTCAGTAAGAAAATGTACCCCATGGACATGTAAAAGTGGTTTTGTCTTGATCCTTAGGTGCAATTTGTATCTGGTTATAACCACTAAAGCCATCTAGAAAAGAAAAGTACTTTTTACCAGCAAGGGTATCAAGAACCTGGTCGATGAAAGGAAGGGGGAAGTAATCCTTAAGAGTGGATTTATTCAAGTTCTACCTCGTCTATAAAATTAGCAGTGATGGCAAATTTAAGTTTAAATTTTCTTGTCACTTGCAATATGGAATCGTCACATACCAAACCCAAAGGGTAAGGCTTTGCATGAGGTTTTGTCTGTAAATTAAGTTTCTCGGCAATTGCTTCAGAGATAAGATTGACTGGAAATCAACTATCAAATAACATATCAACCTTTGTATGTTTTGTAATGACCTTGATATGGAAAATATCACTTCTTTCTTTATCATTTTGAGATTCCATAGGCTTTCTAAAAGAACTATTACTTGCATTAGAAGTTATAACTTTCATTCCCATGGTTGTGATTTTGGTTTCATTTCTTGAATCAAATCCTAGATCTTGTTGAGTTGTAGCAGCAGTATTTTGTTTCCCCTTGTTATTGAAATTCTTTGGTCTCAATTTTGGATGTAGTTTTTAAAACTAATCTTCATCATGGCCATATTTTCAACAATGTTTAAAAGTAATTTTCTCTCCCTCTTTCTTGACCATATCATTCTTCTTACTCTTGCCTTTAAACTTCTCCTTTCCTTTGTCTCCATATTTAAAAGGTTTCTTGCTAGACTCTTGAGGAACATTTTTTCCTCTTGATTCTAAATGAGTTTCCTGAACACATTCTTGCCTCTTGATTCTAAATGAGTTTCTTGAACACATACTTCTTCTAGATTGGTGGGATTAAACATAAGTAAAGTATGTATCAAGTAACTATGTAATCTACTTATATACTTAAGGAGAGTATCTAGTGAGGTTAAATCAACACCCCAGATTAAATCTCTTCTTATAAATTTGTGTGTGTAACTTTGGACACTCTGACCTTTAGCTTGTCTAAAAATTTTCCAATCCATAATTGATTTTTGCATGTAAGGTAATGGATAAAGTTTCCTTCATAATGTAGCTATAATAGCATTCCAAGAAGAGATAATTTAACCACTTTTCTTCAAATCTTATTGAGTTCTGGCCTCCCACCAAATGAGGGTTAAACCTTCCAAGCTAAGAGAAGCAAGTTGGATCTTTGTGATATCATCCTCAATCTTTTGAATCCTGCAATAGACTTCAATTTGATGAACCCAAGTATCCAACTTTTCAGCATTTACTTCCCCATTGTACATTGGCAATTCAAACTTGACATCAAGCTTAATCAAAGGAGACTTAGCACGTCCTCTTGGAGATGTAGGAGGAGTAGGTCTATGAGATGAAGGAGGTGAAGAAGGAGGTGAGAATAGAGGCGTAGATGGAGGTGAAGGAGGAGGAGGTGGTGGAGGCTTGCTCCAAATACCACCATTACATTTTTATTAATTAAAACTTTCTCCTCGCAACCTTGTTGTTCTCTAATTATAAAACACTTTCACCATCCAATTCATATCAAAGAAATCCTTTCTAAATGCTCTATCATCATCAAACCTAAGTTACTTTCCTTGTCCTTCTTTATGTGCCATGAATTTGGGAGATTGTGGCCACCTTGAGTCAATTTGAGGGTTAGGTTCTTCAAGTGCTCCTTCTCCTCTTCTCAATTTAGGCCTTGTAAGCATTCAAAAACCTTGAAATTATGTAAAACCTTCACAAAAACCTAGCTCTCATACCAAACTAATCCAAAATTAAAAATGAAGGTTTCATAAAATGATTTGAAAGACTATCTATGTATTTTAGGCAATGGATCGTGGTTGCAAAAGCACATAAAATAAAGTAAATTTTGCAGATATTTAGCAATTAAAATGGACAATAAGTAGCATCAAAACACAACAAATTAATGATGGAGTTCACCCCTCATGGGCTACGTCTCCAAGTCCAGCTTCCAACGGTGGCCCTTTTTATTATATGCTCAAATTCTAATTTACATCAACATACAATCCTCAATTTGCAAAAGTAACAGTGCCATTGCATCTAGAATGCCCAAAAACCCATGTGTAGGCTCTTCTTGGACTCAAAAGGGATCAAGAATGACCAAGTTAGGCCTCTTTTTCCAAATATGCATGTTAACTACTCTATAAAAATTAGCAATGAAATGAACTATGGCATATTAGTATGGTGCTCCATTAGTAGCCCAGAGGTCTTAGGTTCGATCCAGAGTTTTCGAATGGATTAACATTTTTTTTAATACATTTTTTTTTAAAACAACATGAGTTGAATCCCTTCCTTATTTTGTTTTGTTGGTCGTTTGGGCCACATGTGTCTGAGGGGCATGAGCTATAGGCCACACGCCCTCCCTGGCCCCACTCCTAGTATTGTGGTACTTATAGGTCCTAGACCTAGGGCATGGTAGGGTGCCACATGCCCCAAGCCCTCTGAATCCTTCGCCCATGGTCACGTTTATTGTGCTATGTCTAGGGGTCATTGCCTTATCACGAGAAGGGTCATGACAAAAACCACCCTTCTCCCCAACCATCGAACCACTTATATTCAAATATCAACTTCCCACTATACATTACAAGTACCACCTGTAGCCTATTTGGTCAGGCATCCATTGCGTGTTTCGGAGGTCATGGGGTTGAACCCCGTAAAGGCTTATTGATCAATCAACCAATTTTTGGCCTCATTTAAAGTGCCATGTGGTGCCATGGGATTTGGTCACATGTCACTCTATGATTGGCCCATTCCTCAAAACCATCAAACCAATAATAATGTGCGAATTCCCTTCATGAGACTGGACCAAATGGTGGATTTAGATTCACTCCTGTATTGCCCAGTAAGTAGATGATGTTAACATGATGTCATCATATGGACTGCCACGTGGCATCTTTACACTTCACAGTCAACACTGCAAGTTGACTTTTTAGTCATTTTCCAAAAATTTCAAAACACGATAACTTCCTCATACGGTGTTAGATTGAGGCAATTCAAGCATCGTTTGAATTAGAATGACAAGATCTACGATTTGGTGTTGATTTTAGGAGATTTGTGAGCATGTTTTTGATCCCCTAGGTCAAGAAGAGTTAAAATTCATCGAAGGTGAACCATTAATCAAGAGAGAAATGAACACAAATGATAAAATATACGGCACCCATAATATCCACTATTCTGAAAATCCATAAGCTCGAAGAAACTAGAACAAGTAGGTCCAACTTATTCCATCATAAATCTTATATAAGTGAATTTTAATAATCATGCCTAGATGTTTAGGAATCCTCAGATAATGGATGATATCTTGCATCGTTATAATGCCATCTACAATTTGTTGTCCCTCCACAAAGTTGGTTTTATTGGGAGATATTAAAAGTGGGAGCAGTCGTCTCAACCAATTAACAATCAATGTTGAGATGATTTTGTATAACACATTGCATAGTGCAATGGGTCATAAACCAGTAGGGCTCTCCGAAAGACCTACTTTTGGTACAAGTGTGAAAAAAGTTGCATTAAGTGTTGCATGAATATATTTGGTTCGTCTTGACTCTTCAACTAGCTAATGGATCTCCTTACCAGGAATCCCCAACATGCCTTAAATAAATCAGTCGTAAATTTTTCATGTCTTGGTGCCTTATTCTTAGACATATTCATATCCACCATTTCTACCTCTGGAAAGAAGATTTGTCTCCTCAAAGAAATATTCTTCTCTTGATTGAGTATCCATGGAATGGGTTGTAGAAATGTATATATAGTTGGTTGTCTCCGAGAGGAATCCTCTATCATTTAAAATAAATTACCAATTCCTGTTCAATTTCCTCATCTTGTAACTTCCTTTCCCCATCCTCGCCAATAGTAGACAAAATTATGTTGTTATGGCATCGTTGAATCATGGAATTATTATAAAATTCATGTAGGTAGAGTTCATATATGGGAATATTTGATAGATGTGTCCTGGGAAACTTTGATGTTTGTGTCAAGTTTAATTTCTTTAATGATATGCAACTTCATTGTTTTATTGATGAGAACTATTTCTTTCTCATTTCAACTTTTTAAAATAACAACTTATAGTGAAGTATTTTTAAAAGATTATAGAAAATAATGACCATTGAATTATTATAGATAAAAAATTGAATTTTTATTCCACCAATATCTCAATTATTTCATGTTATATAAATTTCCTAATTGATAATGAATAAATTAGGTACAAGTTATAGATGAACGATTCATGTTTGGGTTAATGTCAATATTGTCACAACAATGTGATGGAGGATTATGTAGTTATTTTATATAGTTTCTTATGTTGTGGTTTATTTGTTTTATATGTTGGAAGGTTTTTTTTGGCAAATTTTTCAATCTAATTTGCCTAGAATACGGTAAAGACTTCTTGAAATCACAAGTTTTAATTGTAAACTCTCTATAACTCAAGTGTCTCATGGGTTTTCAGGGTGTTGAATCCATATATGTAGTCAAAAACACATTTTAAACAACACAAATTAAGATTTGACAAAATAAATTCATTAAATTCCGACCAAAAAAATCCAAAATGTAGCATGTTTAGACAATGTTGTTTCTCGTAATTTGCTTAGTTTTGGTTCTATTTTGAAATTAAAGAGAAAATAATGAAAAAAATCTAATGTTTTATTAACATAGATTTCTTTCTTAAACAGAATCTCAATTTATAAATATAAAGGAACCACATATTTTGCCTTAGGCACATGATCAGTCAACAACTTGAACAAGTCCCTTGAGCACTCAAGACAAGTTCATTTCCTAGTTCAACCTTTTTTCTTCCCCGAAATTTTGTAGGTTTCCCAAATAAATTGTTTTCTTTGACTTTCTTAGGATCCCATTTCATGCCACTTTTGCAGTCTTGTGCAATATATCCAAATTTGTGACATTGATAACATTTTATTGAACTTGAATAGTGAAGCAATTAAACAATATTAGCTATTGGGGATTCTATCTTGTCTAGTTTCAAGATTCCTTCTAGGGTTTTGATGATAACCTTTCCAATCATTCTTGTAGTATGCTCTACAATCTCTAGCTTTATGACTGAATTTAGTGCAAGAATAAATAAAAGAACAGATAATAATTTTTGATACCTAGATGAGAAAACCTTCCTTGATGATCTTTTGAAATTGCTTTGCCTTGGAGGAGGTTCAATCCTTGGTTGATCCTCATTTTTACTTGCACAATGGAAATATTCCTTGGATTCATCAGAATAACTTTCAATAAGGGAATCACTTGCAACATTCTTCTGGATTTCGTTGTGATTTGGCCTTTTGAGAATGATGACCTTGCTTTTAGGTTTTTCTTCTAATTCAAACTTTGGAGATTCACCTATATAACCAAGTTCCCTTTTTTCAAATGGCAATCTCTGATGGCTAAAAATGTCATCGAATGATTGAGAACTCTTCAGACTCTTACATAACTTGTTAACTTCATTTTTCAATTAGATAATTTCTTCTTCAATTTTCTCATAGTATTCTTTTTTCTTCATTAATCGTATCTTTACTACATTTTCCATCTTCTTCGATTCTTCTAGCTGAGATGTTAGTGAGATGAATTCTTCTTCATGTCTCATTTCTCGTTGACCAAATTTTGCCTCAATCTTGGTAAAAGCCTCAAATATTTCCTCTAATTGGAATCTTAGAAGGACAACTTCATCATTTGTGCCATCAAGATCGTGATTTTTTTCTTCAACATTCTGCATATGCTTCCTAAGATATTGATTTTATTTTCTCAATCTATTTATTTCTTCTAGAGTGGTCACAAGCTCTACTTTAGGACCTACTTCATTCTCTACTTCAAAGTCTTCTTTAACCTCATAGTTTTTCATGTTTTTAGTGCCTTCATCTATTTACTTTGATTATTGATCATATTTTTTCTCTTGTTCCACATACTCTAGTTCTAGTTCGACTGACACAAAGCCATATTCTCCATAGATCTTTTTTATCTTTTCCCAAAGACTTTTAGCTTAAGAACATTGACCCACCTTTATTTTGACAGAATCTAATAGACTAATCAAGGTTTCTTTCATCACTTTTGTATTGTATTATTTTGACTCCTCTATAGTTGTGCTTCTAGCAATAACTAGTTCACATACTTCACATTTAGGAGCCATAAAAAAGAATTGCATTCTTGAGTTCCATATTACATAATTTGTTTAATCAAACAAGGGAGATTTATTAACCTTATTGACTTTCGATTTCATGACTGAGGAGGAGATATATTCAGAGGGTTTGGAGGATTTCTTTTTGAACTTTCCATTTCTTCTAGGGATCTTCCTTCCAGCTATTAGGATGAGATTGAAGTAACTTGCTTTGATACCAATTGTTGGAAATACTGAGGGGGAGGTGAATGAGTATGTCTTCCAATTGTTATATTATGCAAGTTAAGATTTTTTAAGTTAAGCCAGAATAGAAGAAGTAGAACAACAAAAAATAACTTTATTATTGAAAATAGTGAGGACTCCAATCCTCTATTACAAAGAAAGGCTCCAACCTATAATATAAGTTATTCAATTATTCTAGGCACTAACCTAGTTAATATCAGGACGCCAATCCTCTTAGGCTAATCCAAGCACCAACCTGGTCAGTATGAGGACACCAATCCTCTTAGGCAAATATAGGAACCAACCTGGTCAATATGAGGACAACAACCCTCCTAGGCTCCAAGCTTTCCAAATACTTCAAATAAAATTCAAAATCAAGGTACTATCTCAAAATATCTCGAAATGGTTTCCAAAAAACTTTCCAAAATCTATTCCAAAGAAACTTCAAAAGTTGCTCCAAAATATCATCAAGATATGCTTCATGTCTTCTTCACGTTTACTTCAACAACTTTTCAAGGTCTACTCAAGGTATGTTCCAAGTTTGTTTCAATAAAGGCTTCTACATAGCTCTCCAAGGTATACTCTAAGACAATTTATGAACATTGTAAATACTCAAATGGATTTTTTATGAACTTGTTGTGAGAAGTGATGACATTGTTACGAACTTGTTGTCAGAATCTTAAGGTGAAAGCCGTGAGATTAACATAGGCACCAAAGCCAGTTTATTAAAATGGGCAAGTACCTTCTACACTTGTTTGTCTTCCAATGAGTTGAGATCATTTTATTGCTAGACATGGAAAAATGTTGTCTTCTCATGGTTGTTTATAAATGGCACACTAGACACTTTGGATCTACCATAAATTGGTTGCCATAACAAAAAAATGTCGATTATGTGTACAACCCACAGATCCATGCCTAGGAGGTTTAGGATATAGTACTAGACGAAACAAATTGATAGTGATGAATAGGCATCAAATACATTGAAACATCATCAATTTTGGATGGTTTTAGGTCGCTCCACCTACCTGAAATTTGTGTTTCGCTTTACTCATGGGTATCTTGTGTATCAACTTCCTTTGATAAGCAAGACATTAAGCATAAATTGTAAGGAACCCATAATTATTATTATATATTTAATAGATGTGTGCACCTTTACATGATTATGAGTTCATTCAAGAAGACCAACCCAAATCCTTAGATACATTGAAATTTATTTCGCAATATTTTAATAACATTAAAAACACAGCCCACCCAAGATCAATTTTTAGTTAAATACATTATAGATGCTTGAAAATTTATGTAGTCAAGATACCATCCATAAATATAATTTTTTGATAAATTGAAATTTGATTCCCATTGTTTAAATAATATTAAAGATACAATATAGTATTATTCATTTTACTTGGGCACAAAGTCTTTGACGGTTCTATTTACTTGGAGAAGAAGGTACGGGATAGAATTGTCACATGGATAATACAAATAAAGGAATGAAGTTTTCTACCACGGGAGTAAATTTGCTTGGAGAGCCAAAACCTTCCAGAATCTTTCCATTTTTTTTCTTAAAAAAATGATGGTAGGAGTGCTTGAATCTCATTTTTGATGGTGGAAATTGATTTAGAACCATCAAAACCCCCAGGGGCACCCAAAATATTTAAGCTTGACAAATGTACCTGGGATTTCAAAAAAACAAAACATTGGATTTTACTTAAATCTTACCAGAATTTCAATTTTTTTTGTGAGAAAAATTACATCTTTATATTATGCATAAAAAAAAGCATAAATATATTTTATTTTGTGTTCATTTAAATTTATATATCATCACTTTTCTATCATTTTAAATTTAAAATTGCATGAAATTAAAATAAAGTTACTTCAATAATTGTATTTTCTTAATATTGAAGTGTTTTTATGTAAAGTACAACCCTAAAATGCAATAAATATTGTGTGAGAAATTATATTCTAGGATTGATTTTTGAATCGTTCAACATTACTCGAGAAACTTTGCGTTAAATTGAGATTAAAGGAGATGGACACCACTGGAAAGCAATTTGAACAAACTGCTTATCTCCATATCAATGGTCGATATTCATTCCAGGGTCACCCATATATTTCACAAACCACTAAGAGCACCCCAGAAGTTTATTAGGTTTTCCAAAAAACTACAAGTGATATCGTTTTCGTGTCCATGACGACATATGGGACCTGTGAACTCCTCATTTTTAATATGATGCCACGACATTATTTATGTATGTTAATAAAAATAACGCCATATTTTATAAGCTTTATAAAATAAGGTCATAGGTTCAAAACCAAAGGGGGTAGAGTATGTATGCCTTCATAGACTTAACAGTCAAATTGCTGTGGAGGTGGGTCCCTTATCCCACAAACAAGGGGGTCTTATAGATCAATTTGGTGTCTGGCTTGGCTGTGACCTTAAAAATGGATATTATTATTATTATAATAAAAAGAAGTCGACTCCATTTTGTAAAAAGGTTGGGATTTATTTTGTAAGGAGAATATATATATATATATATATATATATATATATATATTATATATATATATAATATATATATTATATATATATATATATCTATATATAAATATATTATATATATTATATATATATCCTCGATGGGGTTGAGGAGTGAGGCATACAAAGTAACGAGTGGGAAATTATGGAATTCACTTAGCTGACTATACGAGGACCAATCTACCCACCCTCTCACAACTACTTGTGTACGAGAGGCATTATGGAAATCTGTGTGAAACCTCCATCAACCTCGAATCGAGTGGGAGGAGTTGAACAACGAAGGTTTATGGAGGGTGGTGTGTGTTGCTAGATATGGTATCGATTCGGTGAATGTGATTGGAATTTGTGAGTGGGAGGTGGAAGAGGCAAGGATTTCTTGTTTGGGAAAGGTGGCGACTCTAGTGCCAACGTCCCCTCCCTAGATTTTGGGTTTGTAAATTGGTCACTTTCTTCTCTAGTGTGTGGAATTTGGTGTATTGGCATGAGACATGAGTGGAACCTTCGGTGGTGCAGGCCAGTCGACGGTCCTGCTGTGAGCAGGTGGGTTCCCATCTGCATCTCCATGGAAAATGAATCACCCTCCTTTGTAGCTCTTCCTCAGGGTTTTGAATGTTTAAGTGGTTTCTACATCAAGGGTGTAGAAGATTTCAGGTGGCTAGATCAGTGGGCTTCCAACGAAGGGTTGAGAGCGACGAAACTTGGGCTCAACACCAATTTTCCGATTCGAAATTGTTGGTTTGGTTATCGGTAGCCCAGTCGAAGTCGGTGGGGTGCACCCTGGTGGTTGAAGTTGTCATTTGTATACCAGTTAACTGGTTTGCTTTGTCTCCTCGAACCGATGTTGGTTCTATAAAAACGCACTCGGTTCCTCATCATGGTTGGTCCTCTTCCTCATTGAATCATATCTCGACTGGACAAGGGGGCCAAGAGTCTCTAATGCAGGTGATAGCATTGGAAGGGGCAAAAAATGGAACTGGGCGGGGTGGTAGGAGTGTCGATCGGTCGGTCAGGTAACATCTAGAGTTCGTAGTGGTCCTATTCATGGTGGCTCAAGCGCTGGTCATGGGGGTTGCATTTTCCAGCCTCACCAACGGCATGGAGTGGTGCGAAGTGGAGTTTGGGGTAGACGTGAGAAGGCAAGGCATGTGGGACATGGACAGAACAACGACCATCAGTGAATACTTCAGGAAGAATATGCTGAGCTTATAGCCACATTGAACAAGATGCACTACTTCCAGTGCCATGTCTAAGAGCAACTCGTGGTGGTTTAGCATGGCTAGAACCTATTAGCTCAAAAAGTGGAGAAGTTGGAGCAGTGGATGACCCACTTAGAGGAGCATGTCCAGTGTTCTTTCCGCCCTCCACCTCCTCCTGGAACAGTCCCGAATAACCCAACTTCAATCACTTCATATTACTATCATGGTTACAAGTGTTCTACTTGTTTTATGTGTTTTCTGGTGTTTTTGGCCTCCTAAGTTGTGGACGATATCTTTGGTTATCTTTTTGTCTCTTTGTCATATGATGATCGTTGTAGTCAACAAACCTGGTCAGGGTGAGATTATCTTCATTTTGCTTTCAATGTACTTATTTTTTTATGAATGAATAGAATGTTGATTTACAACAAAAAAAATTATATCATTTTTATATTTTTTTTAACTTTCCTAAAAGAAATAAACAGGTTTATTTGATAGCCTTCAACGTAACATTATAAAACTTATCAATCCTATTTTTATTCCATAGAGAATTTATACGTCTTATCAATTAAATCAATATTTAGTAAAGAGCATGCTTACTTAGTATTGTTAGCTATTAATTACTTAAATTAATTACAAGTTTAAATATTTTCTTAGTAAAACATAGAGGGATGCTACCTTAGTTAAGTAAAGATTCTTTGTGGTAAACGCATAAATTCATGTACTTACATGGATCTATGGCTTATTGGCCATTATATTACTTATTTTTATCAGATCATGTTAAATTATAATTAATTGTATTAAAGTTTATAAAAGAAATCACCCATAAATAGAATTCTTATTATCTCTGCCTAGACAAGGATAATGCAATCATGGACCAGTTTGCTATAGAGCTTGCAAAAATACATGAGCACCACCATACAAAAAGTTGTGAAATGAAAAAAAGCTCCCACCGTAGATACAATTTCCCAATGCCACCCATGAGAAGCACGAAATTTCTTGAACCAATTGGCTCGATAGATGACACATTAAATGAAAAGTGAAATTGTTATATAGCATCTTCGAAAAGAAACAATATGACAATAACAATGATTTTGACCAATTTTTGGATGAATTATATTTAACCCAAATTGATTACAGCATAGTAGTACAAAGTAAATTAGTAGTTAAATTAAACTAAGCGGCATGGAACAGTAGCTATGTGACCTTGTTTTATCTTATGCATTTTCAATCTAATTCTAATATGATCTTCTATTTCTTTTTTATTATATATTTCTTTCTCTTTATTCCCTAGTTTAACATTTCAATCTAGTTTCATCTATTTTTACCTTCTCTAATCTAATAATTTGTTTATTAATTATACCAGCTATTTATAATTTTAATACAAATAATAAGCCCGTATCTCTTCCATATGTATTTCAATTTGACCACATATAGTATATTACTATATCTAATATCTCACTAATATTAAAATTAAAAGTAAATATTTGACCACATATATTATATTGCTATATCTAATATCTCACTAATATTAAAATTAAAAGTAAATAATTAGCCATTAATTTTGTTAGTATTCATTTCATTTTAACCAAAGTCTTATTAATTTATTATTTAGTCATTTTTACCAAATGAAATAAAATATAATTTATTTTCATTTTAACCAAATTTACTCTCATAATTTAATTCTTTGTTAATTTTAGTAATTTCCTCTCATAATTAATAGTATTCATTCTATTTTATCTTCCGCTATAATAATAATAACTATTAAAAAGATTGTTTTAATAATCAATTTTGTTCATATTTCCTTTACAACCCCTTATGACCCTTTACTAATTTATGGTCAATTTGACCCAATCTCTTAATTTTAATTAATTAATTTAATGTGAATTCTATTAATTTTATTCCTATCGTTGATCTCATTTATTCTAATTTAACTTTTCCCACTAAAAATAACAATTATTAATAGTTTATTTTTAATGTTCATTTTCTTATTTCCCCTAAAGGATAGATTCTTTAGCACAAGTGAGGCAGCCCAACTAGCGATGGTCGTGTGAGCGAGGACACTGGTCCCCCAAGGTTTTGTGTTTAAGTCCTCCCTTGATGAACAATGTAATTATATGTAACAATGTATTAGCCTACAAAAAAAATGGTCAGATTCTTCCTATATTTATTTATGGCCTAGAACTCTTCATATCCATGAGATAGCTTTATGTTCCTAAATATTAGTAAAATGTTCACCTAAAACATTTTTGAATTTTAAAAATAAACACTTTAGCAATACTACACAATATTCTTAAAAAAGTTTTATTTCTCTATTTATTCATAGTTAAACACTCTTTGCATCAATTAAATAGCTTTATGTTTTTAAAGATAAGTGATATGTCCATATGAAATGTTTTTGTATTTTAAAATTAAACACTTAACCGTACTACATACCATACAATATTCTAGAAAAAACTCTGACCATCAACACAATTACAATTATAAAAACCTAACCTACGTGCTAAAATATATTAATATGTTAGGTTGAAGTTGGTGAATGACTCGCATTCACCCAAAACAAAAAAGGAAATAGGTTAAAAAATAAAATGAAAACATTGATGAATAAAAAAAACATACAAAATTTTGTGAATAAAACAAATAATAACATTATTTTATTTAGATATATCATTTAAATATAAAACAAAAAAGGAAATAGGTTAAAAAATAAAATGAAAACATTGATGAATAAAAAAACATACAAAATTTTGTGAATAAAACAAATAATAACATTATTTTATTTAGATAAATCATTTAAATATAAATGCATGTAAGTAAACGAGTTTTCAATGAACAAGGAAAAGTAAAAGTACTATCCACTAAACTTTTGTCACATCCAAGTAAATAAATGGTCGGGTGGCTTTAATACTTTTCTTTAGAAATACAATAATAACTAAATATTTAATCATTTTACATTGAGAAGCATCACATGTTTTTCCTTTATGGTGTTCTTTTATATTATTCTATTATCCTTTATATATCTTATCTGGATGGAATTAAAGCTTTAATGCTATTTCATGGGAAGAGAAGCCAATAGAAACATAAGGAATACCAAACATTCATAACATTTTTGGCATATTACAACAAACAGTATTGGAATATTCGTATGGTCACTCAAACAAATTGACCGAATATTATTACATTTAAGTTTGAATTTGTTTTATATAAAAAATAAAATTTCAAGTGTAATTTTTTTTTTTTTAATTATTATTGTTCAAAATTTCATAGGGATTGTTTGAAATGGTAAGGATTAAGTGTTTTTTTTGACATCTTAAAGCATTGAATTTATTTAAAAATTTAAAAATATATTTTTAGCTATTGGAAATTTATGATAAAATTAAATTATTAATTTTAGTAAAAAAATGTTTAATAGTTAAAATATGCTTAAAATTTGTTTATGGGTTTTGGATAGATGGTGATCCGGTGCTTTGTTAAGGCACTCCTTGATGTGAGGTCACCAGTTCAATTCCTCACCTTGCTCGAGGTGATATATTGGACATGATGAAGATATAGTCCTACCAAACATACAAAAAAAGCTATGCCTAAAATTTATATGTTAAAATATTATTTTACATGTACCTATTTTACAATAGGGTTTCCAAAATTTTAATTCCATCAAATAATAATAATTGGTA